>JAJLRR010000038.1:502-35811 GCA_030567175.1 Williopsis lachancei
GACTTCACAACTATATAAGAGACTCGTTATCCACTCGTCTCACCTTCTTCTACTATTCAGTATATAGAGAGGTTGGGGCCTTTTAGGAGGTCCTATCCAACCATAACGTATTATAGGCTACATGAGCTAGATCCTATTCTACTATCAATTAACGTGGATTAAGCTACCAAAGTTAGATCTTAATTCTCACTAATAATATCACGTAGAGGCCACACCCTCTTCAGCAATATCACAATTATAATTAATATTTATAATTATTATTATTATACGCGGTTAATATATTTAATAACTATATTTATAATAGATAGTTTAGAATTATACTCCGACGGATTCTGAGTATATAGAAGCTGACTTATACTAGTGTCCACCAAGCTTCAAGTCGGCAGATGTAAATAGTACAGCTAGTCAACATAAATATATTGAATTAATATTTATATTTATATATTACGTCGATCGAGTGCATGCAAGAATATTTGGATCACCAGATATCTTTATATTTTGCGTCGTCATCGACGTAGGCCGATTCTATAATTATATAATTATATTCAATTCAGGAATTATATTAATAACAATTATACTTAACTAGAACCCTTCATATAGACAGTCCTCATCCTCAAACCAGGCTATACATGACAATTGCTATTACTACAATATACAATATAAATTTCAATAACCATATCAATTAGCCAGAAACAATCCAGAAAAGACAGTCGAGATATAGACAACAGCTCCAACAGAAGTAGCATTATCCGAACCAAGATGCCAAAAGGAGAGTGATAAAACAAGAAAGAGAAACAAAAGATATACAAAAAAAATTAATACTCGAACCAAAAGAAAAAAGAACCATCATCTTATTTCTTTGGAACTTCTCATTAGATGGAGCGACGCATGGACGGTTAACCGTACATCAAACATCCATTGATCTTCATATTAAACTTAAGCAGACTCAGCTGGAGCAGCGGCAGCCTCTGGAGCAGCGGCAGCCTCCTCAGCTGGTGGCTGTTGTTGCTGTTGTTGCTCGTTTTGCTTGAACTCCTCGTAAGCTTCAAGAGCATCCTCAAAGTGTTGCTTGAACAATTCCTCGTCGCCCAACAAAGCGAGGATTTCCTCGTTCTCCAAACCAAGGATCATACCGGTGATCTTACCAGCAGATTCTGGGTCTTGAGCTCTACCGGTGGAGACGACCTTGGCGTACAACTCTTCACCAAGGATTCTCTTGTGTTGCTCTTCTGGAGCGTTAGCCAAAACTTGGGCCAAGTTGGCAGAAGCCTCCTCACGGGTTTGTCTTCTGTTACCACGGTTGTTGAAGCCACGTTGGCCACCTTGTCTACCTGGGAACTCTTGGAACTGTGGTGGGTACATACCGTTTGGAACTTGGCCACGAGCAGCCCATTGTCCTTGTGGAAGACCTTGACCTGGTCTTGGCATGCCTTGCATCATGAATTGGCCTGGGATTGGACCTCTACCTGGTGGGTACATACCTGGTTGTTGACCTGGGTAGAACACTGGTTGCATGAACTGGCCTGGCATACCGGAAGCAGCCTGTTGGAGTCTCATTTGGTTTCTAGCCAAGATTTGTTGTTGCAAGTTAGCACGTCTTTCATCCTTCTTTTGAGCAAGGGCAACGTACAATGGCTTGTTGGCCAACATGTGTTGGTTCATCTCGGTCATGGCCTTTGAAGCCTCATCTGGGGAAGAGAAGGCAACGAAACCGAAACCCTTGGATTTACCAGCATCGTCAACCATAACCTTGGCGGAGGTGATGGTACCGAAGATGGAGAACTCCTCACGCAACTTCTCGTCGTCGATGGAGTCATCCAAGTTCTTGATGAACAAGTTGACACCTTGGGACTTAACCATAGAAGCCATTCTGTTGGCCTCGTTTTGCTTCTTCAATTGTTCGAAACGCTCGGATTTCTTTTGAGCACGGCCCAAGAACAAAGCCTTACCCTTGAACTCAGACTCGTTCAAAGCCTCGATGGCCTTAGAAGCCTCCTCGTGTGTGGAGTAGTTGACGAAACCAAAACCTCTTGATTTACCTTCATTGTCCTTTTGCAAGATGAATGATGTGATTGTACCGAATGGCTTGAGTAATTCCTCAACTTCCTCCTCGGTGGCTTCAACGTCAACGTTCTTGAAGTAAACGTTGGTGAAAGTGTTCTCGATGGTGCTAGCCTTAGACTCACGCTCCTCACGGGTGATATGTGGACCGACAAACACGATTTGACCGTTCAAGTCCATACCGTTGACAGCCTCAATAGCAGCCTCAGCAGCTTCTGGAGTCTCGTATTGGACGAAACCGAAACCCTTGGACTTACCGTTCAAGTCAGCAACAACCTTACAGGACAAGATTCTACCGAAAGCGGAGAATGTATCGTGCAAAGCCTTGTTGTCGATAGCAGCATCCAAGTTCTTGATGAAGATGTTACCAGCGCCAGATCTTCTCAAGGCTGGGTCACGTTGGGACAACATGATTCTCATTGGACGACCGTTCAATGGGGTGTAGTTCAACTCATCGATGGCCTTCTTTCCATCCTCGGAGTCGTCAAAGTTGACGTAAGCGTAACCCAAAGATCTCTTTGAGACGGCGTCACGACAGACACGGATAGAGGAGACTGGTGCGATGGCAGTGAAGACTTCGAACAAAGCAGCCTCAGAGACGCTTGGATCTAATTCACCAACGTACAAAGAGGAACCAGCTTGTGGAGCTGATTGTTGGGATTGCTCAGACTCAGCAGTGGATGGAGCTGATTGTTGGGATTGCTCAGACTCAACAGCGGATTGAGCTGGAGATTCCTCCTTGACATTCAAGTTGTCGAGCTTTTGAATGGTTTGTTCAATTTGGTCAGCGGACATTTTTAAATGTAATGTATTGAGATATCAATTAAAAGATCAAATTTGGAGTTTTATGCAAAAGATTCAAAAATGATGAGAAGATGATATGTGAATAGTAATATAAGACGACTGTGATATATTACTTCCTTTTGATGGTTTTGGGAGTTTTAAATTTTTTTTGTAACTAATTGATTAATTGATATGGTAAATTGAGTTCAAAAAAAATTTTAAAATGGATTTTCTAATTTTTTTGGTCTTTTTTGGGTTATAGGAACAAGAAATGTTATTCTCTTTAGTAAATTGAAGTAGTATGCTTCCTTTTATCAAAGTCGAATTAACAAATTGTTTCAAAGTTTTGGTGTTTCTTTGGTGTTGATGTTCTGGTTCATCAGAGGCGGAAGAGAGAAAGGGAAGAGGAGAATTTTTTTTAGTTTTGTTGATGAACGAGAGAAATTTTTCGCTATTTTCCACCAGGTGCTCTACGCTACAGCTGAAAGGCTTTTTTTTTCAATCTACCGTGGATGATCTTATGTAATGGCTGAGAACAGAGAGAAAAAATTCGAAATATTTTAGATCGCAGTGAAATCCGAGGAGATTGAGGTCGGATATGGGAACATCTCAGCATATGTTATAATCGACCTTTCACCTGTTAGCCGTGCAGGCATCCACAACATACAACTAGCTCTTATCCTTACAAGTTCCTGCTTTTGAGCTGACCGGATGGGGCCTAGTACGCTGTACGGTATCCTTTTATAGCTCTCAAGAGAATGGAGTCAATTCTCACCCACCAGAGTCGGATATATGCCATCTTCGTTGTAGACTGGTGTTGTCAAACCTCTAAGTGCCATTGACAATGGAGCTAGTAGAATCCAAAGTTCACAGACAGTATAATTTCAGCTTACTTCTCTTCACTCAACTTTTCAGGCGTGTATATCTTACTAAACTACGATAACCATTCCTGGGAAGCTGTGACTTATAATCACCAACTGCTATCGGCTAATTAATAGAGCTAGGGGACACTTCTTTATGTCGCAATTATAGGCGAAAATTATTGTGGCATTTGGATCATCCACAAGACAGTGGCGTTTGAGGATCTCCGTCACATAATATTATTCCCATTTCCGTATCGAGGAAACTAATCGGAGTTCAATCAAGTGTCGTCATCAGCCCTCAATGTTGCCAAACAGTGGTTCATACTCCACGACCTTGTTATAATGAGCAATGTATTTACTGTGGTGTCTAGTTAATTCGTGCTTCAAACTCTTGGAATGAACTGATAATTATCCATGGTACGAGCTTATTAAAGGATTTGACCTACCTAAGGTTATATAAAATGTCGACGATGATCCATTATATGATAGTTTTGAGTTACTCTGGGGGTAAAACCACACCTAACCAAACATCATGACACAGGAAACTAAAAAGAGAAAACTCGCAAAGAAGCCATTGTTCCTCAGTATAGCAACCAAAGGTTCTGCTACAAATTGGAGAGAACCAGATGACACATCAAGAGAGTTTTCTCATAGTCTCGAACCATGGGTTCAGCTCGCCAAAGCTGCTGAGCGTGGTAAATTGAACTCGATCTTCTTCATCGATCATCTTACCTGGTTCGACGTCTATGGTAACTCTCATAATGCTCCTGCTAAAAACGGTGTCAACGCTGCAAGAATTGACCCTGTCACTGTTATTTCTGCTTTAGCAAGAGAGACCAAGAATTTGGGATTTGGTGTTACAATCAGTACAGTGAGTGAACATCCTTATCATCTCCATAGACGTCTTGCTAGTATTGACCATTTATCAAACGGACGTGTTGCTTGGAATATCGTTGCCTCATATTTACCATCTGTTGGTAAGAATCTGCTGAACGGAAATCCTTTACCAGAACATGATGAACGTTATATCAAAACAGAAGAATATTTGGACGTTATCTACGATTTGTTGCTGTCATCTTGGAGAGAAGATGCTGTTGTCTATGATAAGAAGAACCATGTCTTTGCAGACCCTGAAAGAATAAGACAGATCGAACATAAAGGTAAGTACTTTGACGTTGAAGGTCCAGCGATCACCGAGCCTTCAAAACAAAGAATTCCTGTGCTAATGCAAGCTGGAGGCTCTAAAAGGGGAAGGTTATTTGGGGCTGAAAATGCAGAGTTGATATTTGTAGGTTTATTTGAACCTGAAGCAACTGCTGAAAATGTGAAGTCCGTTAAGGAGCTTGCATCAAAGCACTTCAAGAGAAACCCTGACAATGTCAAATTCATCGGAGGGTTAAGTGTCTTTGTAGGCAAGACCCATGAGGAAGGTGTTGCTAAATTTGAGCAATCAGAAGCATACAAAGAGGATGAAGATTCTTTCATTTACTACGGAGGCTCTTCTAACATTGATGTTTCTGGCCTCGGATATGACGAGCCTATTCCAATTCCTGATAAGATCAACGGTGTCCAAGGTACAGTCGATGCTGAAAAGAAGGCAAGGGCAAAAAAAATCACACCACGCTCTATCTTAGACAAAATGAAGCAACATAGAGCAAGATTTGTCGGTAGTGCTGCTGAGGTTGCGGAAACCATCGAAACCATTGTGGAACAAACAGGAATTGATGGATTGAACTTTGATGTTACCTCTTTCCCAAGCGGTGTTGATGATATTGTTGATCTTTTGGTCCCTGAATTACAAAAGAGAGGTTTAGCACAAACAGAGTATCCTGATACTCCACTCACTCTGAGAGAAACCCTTTATGGAGTTGAAGGACAAACATTCTTCCCTGAGGATCATCCAGCACATCCATTGAGATGGAACGCTGGTGTATCTAAAAAGGACTTCGAAGCTAACTTACAGAAGCACAAGAAAGCTAGGGCTGAAAGAAGAGAGGACAGTCTGAAAGACTGAACACTGAACAAGAATATATGATATACTTTTGCGTTTTATTCGTTTTATATTTAGCTGATTTCAATTGATTTGATTTTAATACTTACCGGAAGTTGCTAGATCTGTCGTTGTAGTTGCTAAAGACGCTTGTAGATACACATATCAGGCAATTAATTAGGAGTCTAATTATAAGCGAAACACACAGCTAGCCTTACAAGAGATAAATTATCGATATATAAAAACCCCATTTATTCCCAAAACATCGCACAATTAAAATATAAACCAAGCAGAGAGTAGACTTAACTATCTCAATCCTTCAGCAGAAAGTTGTGAGCGGATAGCAACATCATCAGATTCGTATTCCTCAGTGGACTTACCTTCTTCATGAACAGCAGCCTGTTGCTCTTCCTCGTTTTGCTTCTTTGCTGGAAGATATACCTTAAAATGATACAGACTCATACAAATCATCGTTAAGGAAACGTACATGATTGAGATCTTGTAGCCATATTTAAAATGAGGAGCCTCTGTTGCAGGCCAAAGGTATAATGGTTGCCATGCAGCCTGTGCATAGATCAGCACAACAGCTGCACCTGTTGTTAAAGATCTCCGAATTGGATATTTGTTGTACACAGTTGCCAGATACGATAAGAATACAGGTGCAATGGCTGCGTTGAACTGAATGATGTAGAAAGCAGCAAAGATTGCGCTCCTGGAATCAGGCCAAACAGAGAGGATGATATTACCTATCAACACAATCGTAAGTTGGAACAGGATGAACTCCAGTGTACGACCAGTGTACTCCGATAGTCTGGTAAGTACAACCAAGGAGACCAAAGCGAGGAGATAGCCACCGATTGGAATGATGTTCAGCTCAGTAACACCGTATACCTTGGTTCCATCTGGGTGGACAAGACTCTTCAACCAAAGGTTGAAATAAGAAGAAGCCATGGAAAGACCGCTGACGTTCCAGCAGAGGATAAATAGCCAAGCTCTCCAATCCGTAAATGTGGCTTTGATCTCTTTAAGACTAACCTTACGCTTTGTGACTCTACCGATTCTCTCCATTCTATAGAGAGCCATCTTCTTATCGGATTCGGTCATCCATTTTGCACCTCCATTTGCAGGAGTATCTGGCAAAACGATGTATCCAAATGCAGAGACAACCACGGTCATTATTCCGTTGATGATGAACATCCAACGCCATCCACTGATTCCCAAATTTCCATCTAGGGTCTTATGGATAGCAGCTTGCATGAAACCTGTAAAACAGTTGCCGATGTAAGTAGAGCTACCAAAGAGTGCAACTCTGAAAGCTAACTCTTCATAGTTGTAGTAATTGAACAAGACGGTAACCATACCTGGCCAAGATGAAGCTTCAAACATTCCGATGAAGAATCTCAAGGGATACAGACCTCTAGGAGAGTTTGGAACTGCACATAACCCTGTGAGGATACCCCACATTAATTCTGTGGATGGAAGCCAAAGCGGAGCCTTGATCTTGTTCATCATAATTTGTGATGGGATGATAGCGATCGAATAACCGATTCTGAACCAAGAGTCCAACCAATTATACTGTTTACCGCCAAACTCTAATTCTTCTTTCATACCTGAGACATAGGCAGTATTGATGTTAGATTGGTCAATAGCCTTCAGGAGATAGGCAATCATGGCCCACGTCATCAGAATGAGATCCAGTTTCAAGACAAACTTTCTCTCTTCGATCGTATCATACGGACGTCTTGCCGGGAAGATCCTCTGCAGGAACGACTGGGGCTTTTGAGAATCATGGTCCGATAAACTTGACTCGGTGAATTCATCAGCAACGGCATCAGCAACATGAGTATTGTTCTTTTCCAAGGCTTGTTCAGACTTGATAGCCTCAGAAGTTGGATCTGCCATGATTTGTTCTGCTTAGCTATTCTATTCGTTATAGAGGTATTGCAACATAGCCAAGAGCATTGATGATATATTGTCCGCTTATATAGTAATGTCTTGGAGTTCTTGGACCAAAAACTGTGTAAGTGTGTAATACATGTGACCGCAATTCAATGAATGGAGCGAGCATTCAAAAGGTTCACATAGATATTATGCCACACAGGCAAAGCGTCCAAACGGAGTAGGCAATGACACATCCACAGTTACCAATAATTGACCGTCACAAAACCGCATGCTCGTGGCTTCAACGTTCACCACAGTACTCTGTAAAATATATTCGCATCTTGATCAATTGACACCGTAATATTATGTCTGTACTATAGAACCCGAATAGCGACGACAATTTAGCCTGAAAGAAGAAGTGAGGCTCGAACAGTTAAGTAGAGTGACACAGCTATTGACTGTAATCCCTCCTCTATGAAGCCTCAGTTTTGGCTTTGCCGGTGATCTTAAGGATCTCCGCAAAGCCACCAGAATTGAACTCTTCGTGGAAAGCCTAGCATAAGCACGCATATTGACGTTTAGTTATCTGATCACGGAAAACTGTGGATCAGAGCAGGGTGCAGAAAAAGAAAGTGTGGAGATCCACACCCTGCACTAGAAGCTTGGGCTTGGAGCACTGCAAGAAATGGTTTTCTTAGCTAAAAGATATTCTAGTATTATCACCGACTATATAACTGCATAGACATCGTCTTTGTCGTGTTTTGTGAGATACCATAGATTCATGTACGTAGATGTATTGAAAAATGGTGAGCTGGTTATGGTGACCCCGAGACCATAGCTTCTTTAACATTCATGTGCTGTACTGTAGACAATAGTCATTAGCAGAAGTTCATGAAATGTATATGGAGATAGCTGTATGTTATCCTTCACAAGCATAAGCTTTGAAGTAAAGTATGCTCCCAGTACAAGCCTCTCTTATAAGCGGTGAGCTGTAATTTGCAGTGCTCAGCTAGAGAGAGGCTTGAAAGTGGTGGAGTAAATATGCCAGCTCTTTTCGAGGGTAGATGTACGGATATGCCACGACGACGACGTCGTCCGGAACACGAACTCGCAAATTTCGCAGCTTACAGAGAACTCATGCTAACGGCCCAGGTGAAAAATTGTTTTTTTTTAATTTTTCTTTAACGACGTCGTCAATTAATTATTATATTTATAAGCGAGACGTCTTATATTATTAAGCTAGAAAAATTAAACACTAAAAGTGAACCTAAATATTGCCAATATATAGAATCTCTAAAATAGGCGCATCGATATTGCCCAATATATAGCCCAATTGGCTACTGGCTCAACCCTGCACTTTCGACTATAACATAAGTACTGAAGATGACTTTGTCTTAGAGAGCCTTAAAATGTCCTACAATAAAAATTTCCATAGTAGCCCAAATGTCAACAAACCAGCCAATCACCGCGCTAGGATTTGTAACATGCTCTTCCACATTGCGCACCGGTAAGTCCACTCCCAGACGTTAACTATGGGAACTTGTAAGTTTTTTGCCTTTTGCCTGACGTGGAAGCTGAGGAAAAACTCCAAAGTTTATATCCGCGTGGACAGAGACCGAAAAAAAAATTCTAACATTAACAACAAAAAAAAAATTTGTGCTGAGCGCATCGAAAATTTTCATAAGAAAGGAAGAAAAAAAAAAACATAACAAACCTCACGACGGAGGAATTAGAAAAAGAAGTTGAGAAGAGATTCCATCGAAGCTACCAATACGTGTGCCGATTCATATCAGAACAAAACCCAGCCAGCGAGTGTCATCTCAAAAGTGTCCAGCAGTTGCATAATACACTAGCAGCAAACGCAAATCTCACTTCTGCAGTCTTCCATCCTCAGAAGAGAAGAAGCATTCAAGTTATTGGCCTCTCAGAATTTTCAGCTAGACTTGTTATACCAACATTCTTTCATTGCTCCAATCAGCTGGTGCTCATCTAAACATCATATTGCCATCAGAGAGCTCCATAAAATAGTCATAATCACTACACAATGAGTTCCAAAGTCACACGTATCGCAATCATCTCAGACGATAAGTGTAAACCAAAGAAGTGTCGTCAAGAGTGTAAAAAATCATGTCCTGTTGTCAAGACAGGTAAGCTCTGTATTGAGGTTGCTCCAAACTCCAAGATTGCATTCATATCAGAGAACCTCTGTATCGGTTGTGGTATCTGTGTCAAGAAGTGTCCATTCGGTGCTATAAATATCATCAACTTGCCAACAAACTTGGAGAAGGAAGTTACACATCGTTATTCAGCAAATTCTTTTAAATTGCACAGATTACCAACTCCAAGACCGGGCCAAGTACTTGGTCTTGTCGGTACCAACGGTATCGGTAAATCAACAGCATTGAAGATTCTTGCTGGAAAGCAAAAGCCAAATTTGGGAAGATTCGATGATCCTCCAAACTGGAGTGATATCCTAAAGCATTTCAGAGGTTCCGAATTGCAAAACTATTTGACAAAAGTGCTCGAAGATGACATCAAAGCCATCATTAAGCCTCAATACGTTGATAACATCCCAAGAGCCATCAAGGGCCCAGAGAACAAGGTTGGACAATTGCTCAAGGCCAGATTGGAGAGAAAAGAACACATCAAGGACATTTGTGATACTTTGGAATTGAACGGAATTCTCAAGCGTGATATCAATGCACTTTCAGGTGGTGAGTTGCAAAGATTTGCCATTGGTGTCACTTGTGTTCAAGAGGCTCAAGTTTACATGTTTGACGAACCTTCTTCATATTTGGATGTCAAACAACGTTTGAATGCTGCCTTCATGATCCGCTCTCTTTTGCATCCACAATCATACGTGATCTGTGTCGAGCACGATTTGTCCGTCTTGGATTATCTTTCAGACTTTGTGTGTATCCTTTATGGTGTTCCATCTGTCTATGGTATTGTTACTTTGCCAGCCTCCGTTAGAGAAGGTATCAACATGTTCCTCGAAGGTAACATCCATTCTGAAAACATGAGATTCAGAACCGAATCTTTACAATTCAGACTTGCGGATGCTCAAGATGCGATCAGATTGGATGCTTCAAGATACTACACTTACCCAGCCATGCAAAGAACACAAGGTGATTTTAGATTACACATTGAGAAGGGTGACTTCTCAGACTCTGAGATCTTGGTGATGATGGGTGAAAACGGTACTGGTAAGACCACATTCTGTAAGCTTTTGGCTGGTGCAATTCCTGCTGACAACGACATGGATGTTCCAAAGTTGAACATTTCGATGAAACCACAAAAGATTGCACCAAAGTTCCCAGGTACCGTGCGTCAACTATTCTTCAAGAGAATTAGAGCTTCATTCATGCATCCACAATTTCAAACCGATGTGTGTAAGCCTCTTAGAATCGATGATATCATCGACCAAGAAGTTCAACATCTTTCCGGTGGTGAATTGCAAAGAGTTGCCATCACATTGGCCCTAGGTCTACCAGCTGATATCTATTTGATCGATGAGCCTTCCGCATACTTGGATTCTGAACAACGTATTATCTGTTCCAAGGTTATCAGAAGATTCATATTACATGCTAAGAAGACTGCATTCATCGTTGAGCACGATTTCATCATGGCTACTTATTTGGCTGACAGAGTCATCGTGTTTGAAGGTACACCATCCAAGGAGACATATGCAAGAGAACCAGAGAGTTTGTTGACCGGTTGTAACAAGTTCTTGAAGAATTTGAACGTTACATTCAGAAGAGATCCTAACTCCTACAGACCAAGAATCAACAAGTTAGATTCGCAAATGGACAAAGAGCAGAAGGCTTCTGGTAACTACTTCTTCTTGGATAACACTGGTTTGTGAGTTTTGAAAATCAAAGCTTGTCATTCTCATATTGGCATTGTACGTTGTTTTCGTTGTTTGTTTTGTTTTCATATATAAGGGGTCGAAATTTAGCATTAACGGTTTGATTTAACATGGAGAGTAATTGAAAGAAAGAGAGATAGAGGGTTTATGTACTATATTGCAGTGTGTCTATATGTGTTTGTGTCTTTCTCCCATCTACGTCATATATATATCTCCCTTCCATTGCATTTTTACCGAAGAGATTTACTGATACATATATGCACACACACAATCGTATTTACTTTTTTTTTAAATCTAATTGGACTGTTCGACATTTGTTGCTCTCATATTCTTGTAAGTATCACATATATATCCCTGGCCTGTAATCTTAAGCTCGGTCGTTGTAATCTGAGCACGATATATAACGGACTGATCCGTTTTTTTACATGCACGATCTCATGCGAGCAAACGCGAAACTAATTCACTAGACGTAGTGCTGTCTTAATTTTCGCTAACAAAAATAAGCGGCGAATATTTTCTGCTCTGTCTAGCTGACGCGTCAGTTTATCAACAAATAAATAGTAAGAAAGGTGACAATATAGCCAGCTGGACTAGCAGCACGGAAACAGCATCAAAGGGCTTCTGTACTACGCACCATGACGATGGATGACAACACTCGTGGCCGCTCTGCAGAGATGGATGACGAGCTGTTGTATGCCCAATCGGTGCTTGATGAGACAGCAAACAATGGAGTAAGTACCCAAACTCAACACCATACAAAGAGCAACATGTACTAACAACAGCCACCCCTACAATCTAGGCAGGTGAAATGGATATTGACGCCTACCTCACGCAGCAGGAATCTGCGGAGAAGCTCCATAAGAGAAGACGACTGATCAAATACCGCATGACTCAGGAGAATACCCAGCTTGCGAATATGGATTCGGATGAGATTGCAGTAAGTAACATCAATTCCACTTCTTTGATAGAATACTAACCGATTTTATAGAAATTACCTGTTGCAGGTGTTATCAAACGTGTTTACCTAAAGAACTTTATGTGTCATGCGAACTTCGAGCTGGATTTTGGGCCAAGATTGAACTTCATCATCGGCCATAACGGTTCCGGTAAGAGTTCTATCTTGACCGCCATTTCTATCTGTCTGGGTGCAAAGGCATCGGAGACCAACAGAGGTCATAACCTCAGAGACCTTATCAAAGAAGGTACAAATATGGCACAGGTACAAGTTGTTTTGGCAAATGAAGGAAACGATGCATATGAACCTGAGAAGTATGGATCCGAAATCATCATTGAAAGATCGATAAGAAAAGACTCTTCAACTTCAGTACCATACGTCCTAAGATCAGAAAATGGTAAAAAAGTCTCGACTAAGAAAGCTGATCTGGATTCGATTCTGGATACTTTCAACATTGGTGTCTCAAATCCAATGACATTCTTATCTCAAGATCAAGCTCGTTCGTTTTTAACTGCAAGTTCTGATTCTGATAAGTATAAACATTTCATGAGAGGTACCCTGATGGAGGAGATTGTTGAAAATCTCAAGAGGGCAAAAGATACCACTGATAAGATCGAGGGTAAGATGCTCAGATTGAAGGACAGTGTTGTTGCTCTGAAGGAAATTTCAACAAAGGCTAGACAACTTCACATGCAACTCAGAGAGTCAAAGGAACTTCGTGATAAGCAGCTCTACTACTATGGTAAATTCTCTTGGTTAGAATATGATGACGCTGTTGAGAGATTCCATGAAGCAAAGGAAGATATCGGCAATTACAAGGCTCAGATCGAAGAGCACTTGTCTGCAATTGGAATGAGACAGGAGATGATCGACGATGCAAAGGGTCAGTTGCGCCAGTTCGCAGGTAAAGAGGAGGAGTTCAACAAACAACTAGACACTTTGAGAGGCGAATATACCGAACAGAAGAATACGTTGGCATTTGCTGCCCGTAAGACCGAAAAGCTATCTGATGACTTTGATGTTCTACAACAGGATATTAAGAAGTTAGAGAGACAAATCTTGTCTTTAGAGAAATGTGCCGACCTTGAAGAGAAAAGAATAAGGGAAAAGAATGGAGGCTCTAAGGACGTCATCAAGCAACAGATTGAAGGTATGAAATCGGAGTCTGAAAACATATCGAATGAGCTGGAATTGCTCAAGCAAGAACAGCAAACGATTAGTGACCAGCAGCAGGAATCATTTGAAGACGTTAATTCCAAGATCAATGACACCAGAGAACAAGTTCAAGAAGTTGCAGATCGTGTTCGTCAGCTTAAAGGTATGAAGAGTAACAACCCCCTTGAAGTCTATCCAACTCCATTTAGAAGAGTCGTTGAAGATATGAAAAGGGCTCGTCTCCAAGCTACAGTACTTGGCCCAATAGGTGCCCTGATCTCGCTAAAACCTGAACATCAAGAGTGGGCCGCGGCTATTGACGGGCAGTTAGGTGTAGCTCTTAACACTTTCATCACTACAAACTCTAACGATCAAAGGGTGATGAAACGATTGATGGACCAACACAATTGCCGTGCTAATATCTTGATTAGAAAACCAGAACGATTCGACTTCTCTCGTGGACGTCCGGATAGAAAATACCTTACAATCTTGGACTGTTTGGAATTCGAAAATGAGGATATCAAGTATGCTCTGATCGATACTTCCCATATTGAGGGTACTGTTCTATGTAAGGACAGATTTGAAGCTCAGAACTACGTGGAGAACGGTAAGACATCTGCAGTGGCTTTGAATATGAAAGGTCCAAATCAATGTGTTGTCCAAAGAAAAAATGCAAACGGTGCTTTTGCAAGTGATATCCTGTATCTTGATAAGATTCCTAAAATCACTGTCAAGAATGCCGTCAGAGACACTCGTGGCCTAGAAGATGAACATCGTGCTTTGAAAGCACAATTTGTTGAGCTTGAGAATCAGAAGAGAAGACTCTTAGAAGACTTCAATGCACGCAAACGTGCAATTCAGCAACAGATCAAGGAGAAAAGTGCCACCAAGCGTTCATTGGAATCAAAAGTCTATAAGATGGAGGCCAATCTTGATGACAGTGCAGATAATGCCAGATTAGCCGAGTTTCTGAGGGAAAGAGATGAACTCATATCCACCAAGGAGGGCTATATCAACTCGGTTCCGGATCTAGAACGTGAGCTAGAACGCTCTCGAATAAAGACTCAGCAACATGCTGATAAGTTCAGTGAACTTAAGAAACAGGGTGTTGGTATCAAGGAGATCAAGGACCAAACCAGACAGAAGAGAATCGAGTATGAGGTTGAGATATCCACTCATCAGCAGAAAATTGAACAGCTTAATAAAGAAAATTCTCGTATCGATCGTTCGATCGAAGACACCCAACAGTCGATCGCTGCTTGGGAAGCTAAAATCAAACATTTTAGAGAAGTTGCGGATGGTTATTGTACAAGAGAAGAAGCTGATACAGTTACAGTCAATGATAAGAGAATTCTGGCAAAGGAGATTGAGAGAATCAACACTGAAATCGACAAAGCAGATGAGATCTTGGGCAAGTCGCCGGACCAAATTGTTGAAGATGACGATATTGCCAGAGAAAACTACAGAGATGCATTTTTGTTGTTCGATCAAACAAGAAAGGCTCATGGTCTCTTGAAAAAATCCCTATCCACCAGACTCAAAGCTTTCAGAGATAATCGTATCAGTTGTTGCCTGCATGCAAATGAAGATTTCCAGAGGTGTCTGGAGTTCAGAAACTTTGACGGTTCCTTAGAGTTCGATTTTGCAAGAGAGACTTTGAAGATGCTTGTCAAGACTAAGAATGATAAGACCAAGAGACACGTGGACTCGCTATCAGGAGGTGAAAAGTCGTTTTCTCAGATTGCTCTTTTACTTGCTACATGGTCTAGAATGCGCTCTCGTATCAAAGGATTGGATGAATTTGATGTTTTCATGGACCAAGTCAATAGAAAGATCGGTATGAGGTTAATGCTTACCAAGTTGTCAAGTGAGATTGATAAACAAACGATATTTATCACGCCCCAAGATATAGGTCAAATTGCTCAACTTGATGAGAAAGTTGTGAGAATCCATAGAATAAAGGATCCTCGTGCCAACAATGCCGCATGATGATTGATATTCGTAGACATGTTATATATGAGAGTGATGGTTTTTACAGAATGTACTAATATGCGTACGTGTAGATGCAAATTGTTTTGAACCGTCTATAGAGATATGTATGATTTACTCATCGTCATCATTGTCATCGTCATCATCGTCATCGTCGTCATCGTCATCATCGTCATCGTCGTCATCGTCGTCATCATTGTCATCATCACTCGAAACATCACCACCAAGCTTCTTTGCCAAAGCTTTGTACTTTGACTTCTTATCGTCGAGATCTTCCATGACTAGAATCATATCATCAAGTTCGGATCTTTCCACCAGTGTGGTCTTCAATTTCTCTAGTTCCTCGCGTAATCTTTCATTTTCATCCTTCAAGGAGCCACAGGACGAATGTTCCTGCTGAAGTGTGGAGTTCACCTCCTTCATAGCTTCAAGCTGAGACTCAACAGAGCTTACGCGATTAGTCGATTCATCAAATGACGCGATTTTCTTCTTGAGACCCAAGTTTTCCTCTGAGAGACTTGTGTTGGTCTGCTGCAGCTGATCCATCATCGACCTAGATTCAGCCAGGTCCTTCCCGTATGATTCAGTCGAAGCTTTGAGCTCATCCTCAAGAGAAACCATCTTTTCTTTGAGCGAGTTAAGCTCAGATAGCAGACCATCACGTTCTTTCTTCAGATCGCCACTTAACTCATCAAAAGACTTTTGTGAAAGTTCGAGCTTCTTCTCGATATCCAGCTTTTCATTTTGTAAACCGGTAAGTTCAGATTTAAGCTTCGCAACATCGTTTTCGTAGTTTTCCTTCTCCTTACCATTTGAGTCCAAGAGCTCCTTAGTATCCAAAGAAAGTTTCGCATTCTGTGTCTTCAAGTCCTCATATGAGGCCTTGAGCTTTTCGAGACTTTGGTTTGCTTCTCTTGTATTATTCTCTTTGACTTTCAGAGATTCTTCGAGAGACTTCAGATTGTCTTTGGCGGAGTTCAGATTATTGGTGAGCTCTTGAATTTTCTTGTCATCGTTCAATGAGACAGAGACCTTCTTCTCAGCAATCTCGAGTTCCTCATCAGCAGATTTTAATGACTTACGAAGTTCGTTAATTTTTGAATCTTTGTCACTTGTCTCATTTTTGAGCTTTGCAATAGACGCTTCCAGTTCATTAACAGTCTCAGTTAGCTTCGATTTCGCTAGTTTCAAACCCTCCAGTTTGGACGACGAAGATGCCTCCAGTACTTTGAGTTCTTCCTCAAGTTTGGTAACCTTTTCCGAATACTCCTTTGTAGATGAGCTGGAATTTTCTGTCAGCATTGCTCGTTCTTTCTCAAAGTCTAATGACTTTTGCTCCATAGCGTCTTTTACAGATTTCAGTTCCGATGTGATGTTTGTCAGTTCTTCTGCTGAAACCTGCTTGGACTGGTCAAATTTAGTATGCAGTGCAGATAGTTCTTGTTCCTTTGCCTTGATCGAGTCTTCGGATTGCTCAAGTTTTTCCTTCAACATAGACAACTCACTCTTCAGGGCATTCAGAGCCCTTGATTTTTCTTCCAGGTCTTTTCGAAGCTCATCCCTTTCTGTAGTAATACTGCCTAGTTGCGCTTTTAGTTCATCAACTGCACCAGCTTTAGTTTTTAGTTCCTTAGCCAGTACCTCTGCTTCCTTATCCTTCACTTCAATTGTCTGAGAGATCATTTCAAGAGTAGAAGAGAGTGACTTTTTCTCTTCTTCAAGTGAGGATATTTGACCAGACAGTTGCTTGATTTCGGTTTTAAGGTCATCCTCTTTGCCTTCAAATTCAGCAGCATTATCATCAAGTTCTTCTTCAAGCTGTGCTTTAAAGTCATTAAGTTCTTGAATCTTAGCAGTAAATGTTTTGAAGTCTGTATCATATTTGGTCTGCAAACTATTCAGTTGGTCTTCCAATGTTTTCTTTTCGGACTCCACTGATTTCCGGCTTTCTGTAAGCTTAGAAATATCATCTTTACAGCTTTCAAGTTCAGACTTCGAGGATTTGTAATCCTCAATAGACTTTGATAGCTGAGACTCGAGATCGTCAGCCTTTTGTTTTAGCGTAGATCGCTCTTGGTCAGCAACCTCTAGCTCTTTGGTTAATGAAGAAATCTCGGTGTCGAACTTTATCTGGAGGTCTTTTAGTGCAATATTTGCAGTAGCAAGTGCTTCACTGTGTCTGCCCTCTACATCTTTGATATTCTTAGCATGCTCTCCTTCTAGCTGTTGAACTCGTGATTTGGATTTTTCAAGAGAAATAGCGAGATCGTTGAGCTTACCATCGAGTTCAGCACATTCACGATTCGACTCGCCCAGCTGGGCCTGTACAGTTTCCAGCTCAGCGGCTATCTTCGAATGGTTCGAAGATTGCTCAGATATTTTCTTAAGGTGTACATCTCTCATATTGTTCAGTTCTGACTGGAGAGATTCCTTTTCTGTAGAAACATTTTCCAGCAATGATTGAAGTTCTGCATTGGATGTCTCAAGCTGTTTGAGATTTGAGTTGAGAGATGCTATTTCCAGAGAGAACTTTTCAGCTTCAGCTACCAGCTTTTGTTCCAGGTCCACTTTTGTCGAGCTCAATTCATTACAAGTATTAGCTATGGATCTGAGTTTCTCGGTCATCTGTTCAATCAAGGACTTGTTCTTACCGTTGGATGCCTTTTCCTCTGCGAGAGACTTCTCCAGTTCCTTCTTCTTACTGCCTTCTGCGCCGAGCGCCTTCAAAGTATCGTCCAATTTCGACTTAATAGAGAGGTAATCTTTATTAAGTTTGCTCACTGACTGCTCTAGCTTGGTCTGCTGCTTAGAATTAGAGAGCGCTTCTTTTTCGAGTTTCTTGACCTTCTTCTCTAACTCGTCCTTTTCTCTTGTCAGCTGGAAGAGTTCTCTGCTCATCTTGTTTATTCCATCTTCCGCTTTTTTCTTTTGCCCGCCGAGCTGCTCTACTTCACCTTTCAAGTTTCCTAGTTCAGTATCTTTTTGGGCAACCTGCTCTGTAAGCGATTTAATCTCAAACGACTGCTTTTCTGAGGAGCTAAGAAGCACAGCGTGTGCGCCCTGGAGGGACTGGAGATCAGAAGAAGTGCTAGTAAACTTCTCGGATAGTTCTGCATGCTTTGATTTTAGATCATCTAGTGCAATTAATTTTTCCTTGAGAGAGCTCTCTACCTTTTCCAGCTCCTTATGAGTCTGATTAAGTGCTTCTGCTGATTGATCCTGGGAGGTTGCTGCCGAAACCTTGAGCGAAGTGTAAGTTTCGAGTAGACCCTGATATTCATTCTCTAGTCTTTCGAACTTTTCATACGAGATTCGCCCACTAGACTCAATTTGAGGATCTCTATTCAAAGTATTTTTGATTCTGTAATAGTTCTCCTTGATCAAACTGACCAATATTGGGTCAAAGAATACTTGAGGTAAACCGGTGTCATCGATTTTTGGATTGAAGATATCATTTTCATCATAATTAACAAAAAAGACATTCTCTTTGAATTGAAGCAGCCTATATCCATAATTATCCTTTCCAAGGATTTTCAAAATGAGTGCATAAAGATCAGCTCTAGATATTGGTGACTTTTTAGAAGAAAACTCATAAGCAACTCCGATCAAAACAGCAGATAAGCCTTGAACAATAGAACTCTCGATAGAGGCCTGTGAGACAAACTGGATCAATGATTTGACATTAGAGGAGTCAGAAAGGAAATCATTCACAGCATCCTCGTCCTCATAGAGTATTACAATGAGCACCATGAGATATCCAATTGCAATACGCTCATCTTGAGTCGTCAGCGTAGTCAGCAATAACCCAAACATAGCCTCGATGGAGGTTAAAACTTCTTCACCCGAGTCTTCGTCCCCTGATGTTATACCTCTTACAACTTCTCTTGCATCTTCGTTGTTGTGTACGAGATAGACGAGAATCGAACTCGAGAACCAAATTTTGTAAGGGTTCAGCTTGATCTCAGGATCATACTCCAATAACGCACTAAATATATTCCCAAACGGCGGATCTTTCAGGTCAAGAAAGGATTCTGAGTTTGCAGCTGAAACACCTCCGTTACCTGTAGTTGGCCGCATCTCGCTGGAGACCGATGAAGCTCCATTCTGATGTGGACTGACATTGTTGCTTATCTTATCGCCTGTGTTGAGATCACCGTTGATCACATGATGCGTACCATTTGAGTCTTGATGGTCTTCGATGTCATCCTCTTCCTCATTCTCTGCTTCGTCTCCATAAAAGTCTGCAATTTGATCATGTAGGAAGTTTGCCTTCCCTTCGTCATTTCCATTAAAATATGAGCGAAGTAGCATTGCAGCTGCTGCACGGATCTCGAAAAAATGCACAGAGTTGACATAAAGACACCAGTTCAAAAGTGCAATGACAACGGGAACGCTTCTGCTGTACGTCTGTAAGACCTTAGGTTGACTTGGGTCGATATATGGAACATCAATGTCACTGAAAGCCTGTTGGATGTCATTGTTCTTCGAAATTATATCTGCCACTGTTAAAAGAGCATGAGGTCTCAATGAGTTTGGTGTGTTTGGCGAAAACGTTAATCTTAGGATTGAGATGAAAATATCAGCTCGAAACAGTGAGTTTTGGTTTGACTTTGTTGATTCGTTACCATCTAGTACAAACAATTTGACTATATCCAAAGATATCTCAATGTTTTGTAGCCTTTGCTCATTCCATACCACCACTTCTTCACCCAATGGTTCAGAGATTAGAAAAGAAAGCTTCGGCAGGCAGTTGGTCTCGAGGAAGAGCTTCTGGTTGGAGACATTATATTTGAGCAAGTTTGAGATCAATGTCAAACAATCTTGAACGACGATGCTTCCTCTGATATCTCCCTCTTCATGAATAATACTGAATAGCTTATCGAATGTACTTTCAAATGCAATAAGTTTTTGGATGCTAAAGTTGTCATTTGCAATTGCCATGAGCAAAAGAACAGCCTCGTTTCTCACAGGGTCATGGACATCTTCAAGGACCTGAACAAGTGACGGAATACCCAACGGTGAGTTCAATAAAAGATCTTTCGTCTTCTTTGCACGTATCGAGACCAACGCTTCAAGAAGCTGCAGTGTGTATAGTCTGACGTAGAAGTTTGTGTTTTCTAACAGAGAAACGATTACCGATATGTTCTCTTCGCTTTGGGTGATCTCATCGGCGATCCAGAGAGAAAACTGATCTGTGGTTGTGTTCTGTTCTTTTAGGAGCAGTGGTGATGGGTATTTTCCGTTCTGTACTCTTGACTGCTGGGAGATCCAACTTCTCGTGAGATCGTCGTCGCCTTCTCCTCTGATGAACAAAATGAGAATGGTCTCCAGGCATGCCTTGATGATGTCGGTGTCGACACTGAACTCCTTCAACGTTATGATCAGGCCTCTAAGGCCATTTGCGACAACTGATTCTCTATATTCCCTTGCAAACCCCTTTAATGTTAGCACTGCTGCTCTCTTATCTGATGCCAGACGGGAATGTGCCAGTCTATCGCAGAGAGTCGGAATGATCTCTTCGGCAGATTGGACCTTCTGTTGAGGCATGAGTCCTGAGATGATCTCCATGTCTCAGATAGGCTATGTGGTCTAGCGGAGCGCCTTGCTTGTGGACGTGGATATGAAAATTTTCGGACAATGTGACTCCTCTGACTTGAAGCAAAGGGCCCAGTTTGGGTTCTGTGAGATAGACTGACCTCGTTCTTCGTGTGTGAATAGTATTGATGTGTTGTTAGTTTTCCAACGGATTCCCGCGCTATCAAAATTTGACGCGCACATGTAACAGATTCACCGGCCCTTCGAAAACGCCAAATAGCTAGAAGCCTGTGATTAGCAGACTCTCCATGAGCTAAGATTGGATGATGGAGGATGAGAGCGAGACTAATGATGACGTTATATCGAAGCTTTTCCCCACGATCGATGACTTAGAGCTCTTTCTCGATGGCGACTGGCGTGACAGGCCTGCAAGCGAGTGGGCAATCAGAAAGAGCGGCACTTTACAAGCGAAGATGGAACAGTTCACGAGAGAAGTTGCGCACAGGAGACCCTCAATGGTTGCTAGAGATGTAATCCCGCTCCATAAGCTCATAAGTTTCACCAATGAGGCTTTCGGGTTTGACGGGTGGTCAACACAGGTGGTTGAGACTAAGATTGTTGCCGCTAGAACTCAACCAGAAGATACTGATAGTTCTCGCTACTGGCTAGCGGTTGAAAGCACTGTTAGAATAACCTTGAAGGACGGTACTTATCATGAGAAACAAGGAGTAGGTATTTCAAGGAATGTGCCCACCAAGTCTTTGGCATTCAGCAAAGCTAAGAAGGAGTCGATCACTGATGCCACAAAGAACTGCATCAAAGGATTTGGTGAACTGGTGCTCAAGCACGAGAGCCGTTTGAAATCAAACTATTACACATCAGGCGGTATATTCGAGTAGTCATGGTAATAATATCAAGAGAGAGGATTCATAGCCATAGTCGCCGACGATTGACTCACGATGCTATATATATATATCAACAAGTTCCTTGTATATATAGATATTCATCTCTACATCAACCTGCGAGTGATTATGTCATTAAACTATTAAATTTACGTGAGTATTATATATTCCTGCTGGTTCTTGATCCTCCGCTTTAGTAGTCCAGAACATTCTTCTTTGGGAACTCTGCGATAACAGGCACAGGGATCTCTGGTACGTAATAAACTTCGCCGTTTTCGTCAATTCTTTCACGATCTCTCTCGCTGATGTCATAGATCTCATTGATATTATCCTTCAGTTCATCCAGAAGGTTAACAAAGTTTTTCTGTACCTGATATGCTTGCTCTCTTTTGTTACGTCTAAGAAGACCCTCAATGAGTCTAACAGCCTCCGGCTTAGTCTGGTCGAGTCTCTCGAGCATTCTTCCAACAGACTTAACGAGATACTCCTCTTCATAAATAGTTCCCTTTTTACCTCTTGCCCTCTTTCTCTCTTCTCGTCTCTTATTCTTGTGTGTTCTTCTAGAAGCACCCGTCTTAGCGGTACCCGATGTCTTACCGGTGTACCTCGTGAAGAACGAGTCCTTGGTGGATGTCTCTGATGGAGCAATGGAGACGTTATCCGCAACATCTGATTCTTCTATTTGACCGAAGAATGCGTATGGGTCCTGTGTCTTCTTCTCACGTAGCTCTCTCAATCTTCTCAACTGAGATTGTAACTGTCCCTTACAATCTGCTATAAGTTCTGCAATCGTACCAAATCCGTCACCCAAAGCAGGGTCTACCACGTCTTCTATTAGTACGAACTTCTTCTCTGACGATGCGAGTAAGATGGCGTCCTCATAGAAATACTCCTTACAGTAAAGCGAAACGGCCTCTTCAATATTGCCCATTCTTTGTTGAACTCTTGCAGCAGCAGAGTATTTGTGTGCGTCTGCCAAGGCTGTGATCAGTCTATCGGATGTTTCCTCTAACTTTTCGCTGAATTCTGGTTTCTCTGTGATTGCGAGAGCTTCCTTCCACTTCTGCGCAAGAATATATGCCTCCAATGCATCGTCAAGTGACCCAAGAAGTTCATAAGTGATACCAGCCTCGACATACTCCTGCTTAGACGACAGGTTTCTGGCATAAAGCTCTAGTATAACATCTTGCTTTTCAGACTCGTGTCTGAAAATGCCCAATGCTGTCTTGTAGAGTTCGTGTTCAACAACGTAGTCTTTGAACTCATCAGCAAGCTCTTTATCTTGATATATTTGAGCAAGGTGACCAATAGCCTTTTCGTGTTTCTTCAAGAATGTATCGATCAGGAATTTACGACGTAAGTCGTCCTGGTTGAATAGCGTCTGTAGGAATGGGAGATACTCCTTAGGGTCCATTTGGGACTGTTGTGCAATGGCCAATGTCAACTTGATATCATAGATACCTAAGGCAACTTTATACAAAAGATTCACATCTTGCAAGAAGCACAGATGAATAACACATTTCTCTGACACTTCAGGGTCTTTGATATCATGGATTAAATTCAATGCGCTCTCCAAATTAGCTGGTTTCATAACAGCGTATGCAGTGATAATTGTTTGTAGATATTTCTCCTTGTACTGGGGCAATAATAAGACCTCCAAAACAGCGTTACAGATCTTGTTGACCTTGGAGTCCTCTGGTGCAATCCATGATTTCTTCTGGATGTCATTCTGTTGTTCATTATGTTGTTGAAGTTTTACCTGTTGATCGAGTTCCTCATCAGAGTTCGTCTCTTTGTACTTTGTTTTAGTCACATCCTCTTCATGTAAACAAGATACAAACAAATCTAGATAATCGATTCTTTCAACTTGCTTAACAAATAGCTCAACGTTCTTTAAGAACAATTCAGCGTCATAATCATGAATAATATCAAGATCGATTCTATGTGTGCGACATGCTATAAATGCATCCCTATAGTTCTTAGCCTTGATATCCTTTCTTACTTCACTCAGGATCATGATTCTTGGGTTGACTGTCTCCAAGTTTCCTCTTGGTGCCTGGAGGACAATTGAAGATTTCGAAGGTATCACATTGACTAAGAGAGAACCGCGCTCTATTGAGCGGATTCTTTCATCGTTGACAACGTCTGTGGACTCAACCAATGGTTTGAATGACTTTGTGTTTAGATGTATGAATCTGACCGTATGATGAGCTGTAGTTATGATTAAATGACTCTCTGTGATCTTCAGCGACGTTGCAGTGCTAGTCAACAGAACATCATTGGCAAATAATTTACCATTGGAAGTGAGACCAAAGGCAACATAATCCAAACGATTCTCCTCTTGCCACTCTGAGTAACCCTCGTATTCTTCCTGTCTAGTATCTGCAGAGCTTATCGATACTTCGAAATCGCTACAAAGCTGTGGGAATTTTGTAATCAGCTCTGGTGCAATGTCTGTCTCACCTGTGGAGTTATTGTAGGCTTTCTTGGCTTTGTAGACCGATCCATCGATGGTCTCATAGAACAGTTCGGACCAGTCCGCAACAGGTTTGATCAGCACAATCTTCATTGGAGAGCTAATTAGACCAACAACGTACGGGTCTGTCAAGTCATCGACGTTTATGAAAAGGATACGAGAGGTTTCGCCATCAATCAAGACGGCAATTGTATCGTCATTGATGAAGGCAACCTGTCTCACGGAATCATCTGCGTCATTAATACCAATATCTTGTTTTTCAATCTCGCAAGTAAGTTCTGGATGCTTTCCTTTTTTCATCGAGTCCAGGCTAATAGAAGCTAGACTGACACTATTGCCACTGATCACAGCATATAGCTCATTTGATCTAGAAACGCAAGCATCAATAATATTCTCGTATAGTGTGAGCTCTCTATAACTCATTGGCGGTGGAACATTTGCCAATGAGAGAGGAGTCACATTGACCGTGTTACCATCGATAACCAGATTCATACCGATATCTAACGGGGCAACAGAAGGACCAGTTGTGGTTTTATGAGCGAAATCAATGATCTCCAGCTGTTGGTCTGTTCCGACAATCAATGTCAAAGGCCTTTCTGGGTGCCACTGAACAAATCTGATGGTTGATTGACACTTGATCTCTTGCTTCAAGTACCAATGGTAGTTCTTGGTTGTCCAGATGTACACTTTATCTTGTGATTGGACTGCTAGAACTTCATTGTTAGAGTTCCAAACGATCAGGTCAATCTTCGTATTTAATGGGAGACGAGAATCAAATTCTCCATGACGTAGTCCGTTTCTTTCGAACAAGATCATGTCTAACGAATCATCCTCTGTGTCATACTTCTTTCTCTGAACCGAGGCGATCAGGTTACCCCAAGCCAGTTGACTTTCTTGGAAATCCACAGGTTCTGATACACTTTGGAGGATCCCTTCTTTTGAAAAGATTCTGACCATTCTTCTCTCGATGTCATTGATCAGTTCGATTGATGAAATTGCGAAGAATTCACAATCTTTTCTCCATGAGATCTCCACCGAGCGATCGTCAAGTTCTGTGAGAGTACCTTTGTCAACATACAATGGCATTGTTGGATCCCTCTTGTTGTGGTCTCTCTCCAAGTCTAACTGTTTGATGAGTTCTCTTTCTTGTTCTCTGGCACCTTTACCTCTAAACTGAGTTTCTTTACTACCCCAACCGACATCGACATGGTTTGATAGTTCGTTATCCTTTGGTGTCAGCTGCGTATCATTAAGGCACTCAAAGTCTCTGTTAAAGACAATGACAGTGTTCTGCTCTGTTGTTAAAACCAAATTCTCTTCATCATGACTCCATCTGGCGTTGGTAATAGGACAATATATTTGACCCACTCTCTCGATAAGAGGTTCATCTCCCATGCCATACGTTACAGTAATCAAATCACCGTTCTGGAAGACGAAGACAAGCTGGTTGATATCACTGAATTGTGCAAAGCTCAAGAGCTTATCTTCATGTGGAAAGGAGACGAGAACTGAAGTTTCTCCTCCTTTGTTGAGCTGTTGTACTTCATAAATGTTGAACTCTCCAGGACCGAGCACAACCGAGATTGAATCAGTTAGAGAGTCGAAATTTGCGAAGCAAAGCGGGAGATCTGGCGCAGTTGTTGAGCTGGTGGGGATCTTTCCTCTATTGAGACAGATGAGGTTCCTCATTGTAACGAGATGACGCGCTAACGTGAAGCAACGAGTATACGAAGTTCTATGACAGACGACGTTAGCTCTCTGACTATCTGTTTAATATGCCTTTTTCAAAGATTTTTTTTTCTTCTCTGGATTTGGTCACTACACGCTCATCGGTCCGGGCACTGGTGTGTGCGTAGGGCATGCGATGACAGCATATATTGAGACTATATTATTATTTTTGCTGATGCTGTTGTTCACTTACACTGGTCAAATAACTGTTTGGAATTGATCATGCCATCGGTTATTATGACCAGCTTTCTGTGAACACCATGGATCTTTTCATATTTTTTTTCAAAATTCTTTAAACTTGCAATCTCTGCAAAAGTCAGCCCTCCGATCATTACTAGAATGATCGTTCCATCCTTTTGAAGCATTCCACCATTCTCATTTGCATTTGGATAAGTTTGCGATTCTTCCACAATTTTACCCATGATCGGTGAAAGATCGATTGCATCCCATGAAGATTTTCTATCTGGGTGCAATGTATTTTCCAAGATTCTAGTGACAAGAGGAACATAACCTCTATATTCCAATGCGTCTTCAGAGACCAAGTCCAGCCCTGTAGATAGTTGCCTAAAGTTCTTGATTATAGAAGGGTCTCCTCTGATTGTGATTAGACCAATCTTTATGAAATTTTGAAGTGTAATTAGGTATTTAATGCCATATGTCTCCACAATCTCTTGTGAAATATTTTGGAAATCACGTTCTTTCAAACCTGTATGTACTATGCTTGTTATTCCAATTATCTTGAAAATTGTAGTGATATCCGAGTTCTCATAGATGAGTGTTACTATCCTGGTTATGGCTGAAGAATAACTAACGTTCTGGAGTAAGATATCCTGTTGTAGTTCCAATAGTTCATTGAATTTAGAGTCTTGGTTAATTTTGAGAGTTTCCAAGACCGATTCACTCAGTTTTGTATGGATAGATACGTTCTTCTTTGAAGATTCTAGCCCTTTTAGTTCATCTATTAGGTTCTGTGAGACTTGTTTTTGTTTCTTCAAGTCGTCATATGTCAACTGTAACTGTTTTGCCTGTGAATTCAAATAATCGCATGCCATACCAAAATTCATGTTCTTAACAATGTTGTAAATGTCATCTTCGAGAGCTATGATATCATCTGGGGATTTCTTTCCTCCAATGTCAACGGTGTTTATATCAATCCCAAACAGTTCATCAATGAGCCCTGAATAGTTTAGTTGATTCAGTAAGACACTCATAAAATCGGCATTCCTCTCCAATACAACAAGATCACATTGTCTTCCTGAAGATATCATTCCTCGTTCAATCTTGAAATGGTTTGATTTGAGTTTCATGTCAACAATCTCGTTTATTTGAATCTCTCTTAGATCTTTGTAGATCTGTGTGAATTTGTACGAATTGAGACCCTTGGAGAAGATCTTTGTGATCCTTAGATCCGTATCATCGATATAGTTTGATAACAGATTGGCCAATTTATATGGAATGTTGGATGTCTTGTAAAGGTAAAGACTATCCAACTCTTGCAAATTTAGCTGTAACAGATTGTCATTATCATTCTGAAGAAAAAGTTTCCATTGTTGAATTGTGTTGAGATCACCTAATAATCCAACAGTTGACAATTGATTTTGGAAACTCTTTGGATAATCATCCGTTATGATAAGATCAATTGTAACTCCAAGGGATCTTAATTCGGTCATTCTCCTTTGTAGGATCTTGACATTTGATAGATTCGATTTGATAAGAAACGTTATGGCATTATCCGATATATTTGATATGTTATTTAATGAATCTTGGAACCAATAGACGTTGTTTATATTTGTCCTTTGCCTTATTGAAGAAAAAGGTGCCAATGAATTAATTGAAGATGATAATTGTCTGTCAATTACCAACGACTTTGAATGAGTGTCGAGTAATCTGATCAGTTCATCTGTTGGCCTTGTTGACATGATGTCAAATACGGAGATAGTATACACTATTCCAAAATTGTGAGACGTGATCTCTTTATTATTGAAGGTCCAAGCCATTGGCGTGTAGATAATTTTGTGTGATCGTTTTGTTAATTCCGCGCTATAATATAATAAGTACTGCTGTTATAATTAGCCTTAATAAGGTGTAGCACAGCTGAAACAAAGAAATTGGGTAACCAGTACTCAACGCATAGCACAGACCACAGAATAACTACAATATGGATATGGTGTCTATCTGTTTTTTTAATTTTTCGTTTATTTCATTCCAATAAATCCTTAGTTTATAAATATCTTTCATCCTGTGAACAACTGACCCGATCCATCCTGTCTAGATTAATTATTATCTCCCTCATGAGTTCATGAATATTAAACAAATAGTCCAAATCTTCCTAAGAAAGAAAAGGAGTCAATAACTGTTCACAGAAGTATACATCTTCATCTTCTTCCCCTTTCTCTCTCCCCTGTATATGATCTGTTTTCTGTTTTCTTTTTGAATTCTTCTTTTGAAGTCTAATGCCCTTCTGTTTATAAAGAGCAAAAGTGTCACAACATTGATGCCAACTGATCGCTCTATCAATCAAGAGACATCAATAGAATACTTTATTCCTCAGCTTGTTGTTGCTTGGCCAAAGTAGCGTAGTAGTCCTCTCTCTTTTGGACTTTAGTCTTGTGGAAACCCCACCACCAGTAGGATGCAAAGGTCAATCCAAGACCCATTCCGATGCTGATGTCGACAGCGATCTTCTTCTTAAGAGTTCCGGTAATTGGTGCAATAGCCATTGTTGTTGTGTTTTGGTATTAATAGATCTGCTGATATCGATCAAATGACTGAGTATCTTACTATCTTTTCAAGTTTTTTTTTTGGTACGTTCAACTCAGTTTTTTTTTGGCCTTTGGCCCTTCTCTAGTGGCCAGCTAATTCAGCCTTTAGAAAATTTCCTCGAACCATTTTCTCTACAAAGTGGTTCTACTCGGTTACGCAGCCCGTGGTCTTCGGGCCAATCACAGCGTGCGAATTGGGGGTTGCTAGTGGTGCGGGTAACACCTGTGAACATATGTTACTGATTGATTAGGCAACGCCCAATGATATCTGTCAGACCGCGAGATCCCATAAAGAGAGGACAGAATCACAGCGCCAGGCTGACATAAGAAACTGTTACCAACGGGAAGGGGAAAAAAACATCGTGAGATTTGACAATCAGAAAATTCAAATTTTGCTTTGCAGTGCAAGACCATCCAAAGACAGCTCATCCACACACACACACACAACAATGTTCGCCAGAGTCGCCACCCAAACCACAAAGAGAGCCTTCTCCTCCTCATCAAAACAAGCCGTCCACTTCAAGGAGGGTGTCTACGAGAACATCCCATTCAGAGTGCACAACAGAAGAATTCCATTTGCTGTTCTTCACTTTGGTTTCTTCGGTTTGGCCGCTGCCATTCCATTTGTCGCCGCTGGTGTCCAATTAAAGAGATCTGGTGCTTTCTAAGCAAACTGGTCATGGTCTAATGGACGTCTATAAGTTGACAGTCCTATAGAATGTGCATATACAAAGGTAAAAACAGTTCAATAATATGTCATGATAAATATTTATAACAGTGAAGATCTTGTAGTTCAAATCAATCAATAAATAAGAATAAATAAATAGGGGTGAAGAAATAGATAAATACATAGTTGAGAGAACCATCAGCGTAATCCTTTGCTAGCTGCTGCGTTCCAACGATCAATAACTTCAGCGTCGTACTCCTCTTTCGGATTGTATTGGATAGTCTGACACGCTTTAAACACTCCAAAGGCAAAAAAAGATGCAACTCCTCCAATTATAACAACGTTCGTTCTATAATTACGAGGTGTGAACCACCAACCACCTGTTGGTCGTTGTTGTTAGTATCATAGACCTATATATATATAACCGATCAGTGGGGTGACCTACCTGTTGGTGTCCAGACGTGCTATTATATTCATGTTAGTGCACTGAGCCTTAATATAAGGGGGGATAATGACAAAATGAATTAGATGATGCTTACCTTTGGGTATGGGAAATGGCCACCGCTCTAAGAAATGAAAGTCAGTAAAACTGTGTGTAATCTGTTATGTTCGTTCTAGCTTACCATCTTGTGCTTGAATAGTTGATTGTTTTATGGTGGTATTCTTCCTCTTTGACGTTAAACTGCAACCACCTAATTTTAAATGTTGTTTGTTGTTTGTTTTTCGGGGAACCTTTTCAAATTTCTGTAGAGGGAACTTTCGGATTTGATAATCAGCTTTATTAACCCGTAATGTGTGTGACATTGGTATTGGCATTGAAGCTTGACATCAACAAAGTTAGGTGAAATACCCGCTGTTAAGTTGCATAGAATAGCCAATCCCTCGCAAGATGTCGATGAAAGGGCTCCAACAGTTCATCTCGGACCTCAGAACCGCACAGTCCCAGGAAGACCAGCATAAGCGAATAAACTTGGAGATTGTAAACATCAAGAAACAGTTCTCTCATGGCCAAAAGCTTTCAGGTTACCAGAGAAAGAAATACGTATCAAAGCTGATCTATATATATCTAACGTCGAGCTGTAATGTCAAGCTGTTTGACGTGTCGTTTGGAACTGAACAGATCGTACAACTGATCTCCTCCTCGGTGTACTCGGAGAAATCCATAGGTTATTTGGCATTATCGTTGTTGAACGATGATAATGTTGACAATGAAACATTGATCAATTGCATCAAAAAGGATCTACAATCGCATAATCAAGAATCAAATGCTCTTGCATTACAATATCTCGGCAACAATGCCAATACGGCTTGTCTAATGCTCGTTGAAGATGTATTTCAAATATTAAGATCTGCAACTACACCACCGATGATTAAGAAAAAATCGGCATTAACAATGATGACTTTGGTTAAATTGGATCCAACGATACTTAGCGAAAGACATTCAAATTGGATTCCGAGAATATTATCCCTCTGTGATGATAAAGACCTGGGTGTAATAATCTCAATGATTCCCTTGATACAATTGATTGCAAAGGACATTGATCTCATACAAACTAGACAAGTGATTCCAACACTTTCCAAAAAATTACACGATTTGGTTATCACACATGCGAATATCCCTGAGATTTATATCTTTAACGGTATCCCTTCACCTTGGCTCATCGTGAAGATATGTTCACTTCTATCGATCATATTACCTGATTTGTCAAATGAACAGATCGATTTGAACTCCTTACGGATGCTCAGAGAATGTGTTAGTCATTCTATAAATGAACTAGGGATCCGTTCAAATGACACTGCGTCAAATGCAGTGTTATTTGCAATGATCAAATTAGCACAATCCTTGGATCCTTCGAGAGATGCAATTGTTTCATCAATTGACGCGATTATTACTCTGTTGGACTCTAAGGATCTAAACACAAGATACCTTGCATTGTCATCGTTGATCTCATTGAGTTCATTCAAGGGAAACGATAGTAGTGTTAAGACCCAAAAATATCTGTTGAAGATACTCAACTTGTTGAAAGATCAAGATGTTTCCATTTCTAAGAGAGCATTGGAATTGATTTATACCATAACGGATTCATCCATCGTGGAATTCATCATTGGTGAACTGTTCAAGATTATGAAGAATTGTGATGCTAGTCTCAAATATGAAATTACTTTGAAGATATCCATCTTGAGTGAAAAATTCGCAACTGATCCACAATGGTTCATTAGTACAACGATAACATTGATGGAATCGAGTAATGGGCATAGTCTAAATGAATCCATTTGGGAAAGGTGTGTTCAAATCGTTGTGAATAATGAGATCTTACACAAGTTCACATGTGTTGAACTGATGAATCTTTTGAGAAGAGGCCAATTTAATGAACCCTTGGTGAAAATTAGTTCTTTGATCTTGGGTGAATTTGGTTATCAGATAACAGATCAATATCCTATAACGAAACAATTTGATACGTTGACAAAAGTGTATTTCTACGTCTCAAATAACACGCGGGGTATGTTATTGACAACGTTTATGAAATTGCTCAAACACGATCAAAGTTTAAAATCAAAGCTTATCAAATTCTTGAAGATGGAAATGAACTCTATCAACTCTGAATTACAACAACGTTCATTTGAATATCTAAATCTTATCCAAAGACTCACTACGAATAGAGCACTATTCGATATGTTGTTCTCCGAAATGCCAACTTTTAATACGAAGGAAAATCCACTGTTGATGAGATTCGGTAAACAGCAGCATCAACAACAACAGTTATCGAAGGATCTTGTCAAAACAGATTCAAACAACCCAGAGAGAAAAGTACCACTCACTCCAAACTGGGTTAAGGGTTATAATAGAATGTTTGAGTTCAACCAGGGTATATTCTTTGAGAATTCATTATTAAAGATCATCTTACGGATCAAACATGAAAAACATTCGCTGCATTATCAATTCCAATTCATGAACAAATCTCCACAACAATTAACGTCGTTCATCATTCAACTGTTGGACTACAAGACTGTGAAACCAAATGTGATTGTGAGTATATCACATCTACCAGATACCGAGATCCCTGTTGATGGTAAGACGGCTTGTTTGATGGATATCTCACTTCGACAACCTTTCCCAAAGTTGGAGATTCCAACTTTGAAAATTCAATTTCAATCTGGAGGTGGATTCAACAACCTACGTTTAAAACTTCCATTGTTCATCACTAAATTCATTTCACAAAGTTCATTGACATTACCTGTTTTCCTTTCTCATTGGAAACAGATTGAAACTTTAACTAATGGAGAATCGCATCATCAATTTGATCTTAGATCATTCAATATTAGTATTGATTGGTTAGAAAGATTTTTCAGCAAGTTGGGATTTGCACCTATTCTACAAGGACAATTTTTGTTTGCTAGTGGTATTATCCATACAGCAACAGATAAATATGGAGCATTGATAAAATGTAAATTAAACGAGGATCAACTGTTGGATTTGACCATAAGAGTAACCACAGATGGTGTTGCTCAGTTGATCATGGAATACTTTATAGATTTTTTCCATTAGAGTGGCTGTATATCCAGTGAAAATATATGACATTTAGTTCTTTGGTGGTCTGCTGCCAAAGATATCAGTACCAACTCTGACGTAAGAAGTACCTTGTTTTATAGCCTGTAGATAGTCAGAAGACATGCCCATCGACAATTGGAGGTCCAAGCCGTATTCTTTATCCAGTTGGGTCTTTAGGTTGTAGAGAACTGAGAAATCGGCATTATCACCTTCACTATGAGAAGTTGAGAAGGAACCAATTGTCATGAGTCCCAAGAGATTGAGCTTTTCACTGGTCTTTAAATACTGGATGATCTCACCGAGCTCTGCCACGCTTTCAGCGGTGAGTCCGGCTTTCTGTTCTTCACCCGAGGTGTTAATCTGCAAGAACACGTTGATCTTGCCCAGCTCACGAGAATCGTTCAACTTCTTGCACTTCTTGAGGGTGTCCACTGTCTGTAATGCGTACAGATTTGGGATCTGTGCAAGATCCTTGCACTTGTTGGTCTGCAAAGCGCCAATAAAGTGCCATTGGATGTCCTTGGGAAGCTCTTTGGATTTGGCAATGAGCTCTTGGACGTAGTTCTCACCAAAATGGCGAACACCCTTATCATAGAGCGCCTGGATATCGGAGCTTGGCTTTAGCTTGGAGACAGCAATGAGCTCCACGTTGTTTCCCAGTGGTCGTGGTGCCTGCTTTATATGGTCATTGACCCCGGTGTAGTTTTTCCAGAGTTCTGCTTGTCTCTCCACTGTGTAGCTCATTCTTGAAATTGCCCTTTTCATGTGCCGGTGGCTCTCTTTGTGCTTTGTATGGTTTACATTATTATGGGTCTCAAGCTAGGGGTATTGGCTAGATTTTCTAGACAAACGTCTGCGCTTAAGCCGCTTTGCTCACGTGACCAACTGATTTTCTTTTTTCCTAGATCAAATCACTGCGCGCAGTGCTAAAATTTAATATGGCTCCCGCGGCCACGTCGTCTCAGCCCATCAGCTAGTAACGATTCTCAGCTCCCCCTGGCAGGGAGACTCACAGCTAAAGCTGATCAGCAGCTGCAGCTAGGCGGCTAATTCTGGGGTTCCCGCGCTCTCCCTAGCAAAAAAAAAAAACTGTAATCCCATTTAAGCGGCCTTGCGGTTATAGCAACGCGGTGCTCTATTTTTAGCGGGAGGACCCCACAGTTTTATCACGAAATTGTCTGCCTAAATCCACTGTTGCAAGGCTCGGTCGAGTGACAAGCAAAAGCACACTCCGACGTGTGGGCATAACGTCTCATGATGGATCCATGGTGTCTCGGCGTCGCTCTAGTCTCCGTGTTTCACAACAAGATTAAACCAGTTGAAAAAACTGATCTGCGTAATCACAACATTAATACGCCTTGTCATTTCACTCTGCCCTGTCCCGTGAAATTCGAGGGGCATATTAAACCGGGTGGCATGACAGTAGCATCCCAGACAAAAAAAGTACTATAGAAAAGCGCGCAAAAAAAGAGATCACTGAAATCTATAAAATCGGATAAATTTGGTAAAGTTAGAGCTATTGAAACGAATACACAATCATAAGAGAAGCAAGTCAGTAGTATATGTAGGTAGACATCGTGACTATCAATGTTTAACACCAGACAACCAGACAACCAGACAACCAGACAACCAGACACCCAGACAGCCAAACGTGCCATTTTTTGCCATCGTTCTCTTTTATCGCGCTTTATAGTACTTTATTTTTTCGAGTTTGCTACTAACATCCCACACTATTAAACCTGCCTAACAATTTTTATAGGTGCTGCTGAATTTTTCCTTCCTGTATAAATGAAAAAAAACACCACTACTTGCTTTTCTGTATATAAGCCCTTAACCGAAAAACTCAGAATTACACAGCGTATAATAAGACCCCAATATTTGGGCAGATTTGATACTGATTACCCAGACCACAACAATCACTCTACAACGCTCTCTCGTGTGAAGTCGGCATACAACAACACACGCACAAGCAATAGAGATACACATCATGTCTGCCTCCGTATCACTGGCCCAATTGAGCCCTGACCTGGTGATCCACGTCACGCAGAAGCAACAGGACGGAGCTCCAACTGCAGAGGCTCAAGAGCAACTGAAGCGACTTGTGACTCAGCTGGAGAAGGGCGGCTTCTATATCCAAGTGCGTC
>JAJLRR010000038.1:35831-51693 GCA_030567175.1 Williopsis lachancei
CTAAATCCACTGTTGCAAGGCTCGGTCGAGTGACAAGCAAAAGCACACTCCGACGTGTGGGTATAACGTCTCATGGATCCATGGTGTCTCGGCGTCGCTCTAGTCTCCGTGTTTCACAACAAGATTAAAGCAGTTGAAAAAACTGATCTGCGTAATCACAACATTACGCCTTGTCATTTCACTCTGCCCTGTCCCGTTAAATTCGAGGGGCATAAACCTGCCTAACAATTTTTATAGGTGCTGCTGAATTTTTCCTTCCTGTATAAATGAAAAAAAACACCACTTGCTTTTCTGTATATAAGCCCTTAACCGAAAAACTCAGAATTACACAACGTATAATAAGACCCCAATATTTGGGCAGATTTGATACTGATTACCCAGACCACAACAATCACTCTACAACGCTCTCTCGTGTGAAGTCGGCATACAACAACACACGCACAAGCAATAGAGATACACATCATGTCTGCCTCCGTATCACTGGCCCAATTGAGCCCTGACCTGGTGATCCACGTCACGCAGAAGCAACAGGACGGAGCTCCAACTGCAGAGGCTCAAGAGCAACTGAAGCGACTTGTGACTCAGCTGGAGAAGGGCGGCTTCTATATCCAAGTGCGTCCAGATGATAATGACAAGCTTTTGCTCTTTGTCAAGTGTGGCAATGACACCCTGTTGTCACTGGCTAAGAACCAAGCAGTTAGAGAATACTTACACGGCTTGAAGAACGACTTTGAAGACATTGATCCATCAAACAGTAATTTGAACGATAACTTAGAATTGATCTATAATCACTTGATATCTCCAGTGGATCAAGGCGGCTGTGGTATCTCCGTTGGTGACCAATGGGAGATCATCTCCAAGATTGCTCCGATTTGGAACTATGATGAGAACACACAGCTCCTGAAATCCATTGCTTTCAAGCTTTCATTCACCAGAAGAGACGTTGAGAAGATCAGATTGATTGCTGGCACCAAAGTTGCTCTCTACTTTGAATTCCTCAGATTCTACTTCAACTGGCTAGTCATTCCAACGGTGATTGGTGTTGTCTCCAACTTCTTCTTCAAAAGGTTCTCTCATTTCTTCACCATCCTGAACTCTTTATGGGCCGTTGTGTTCCTGAACGCTTGGGATAAGAATGAGAGAATCCTGAAGATCGAATGGAACTCTCTGGGTGCCGAGGAGATCCAAGTGAGAAGACCACAGTTCAAGAGCGAGTCTGATGACATCGATCCAGCAACAGGTAAGCAAACCCCATATTCTTCAACAACGACTAGAACTCTCAAGAAGATCTTTTTCATCCCAGTTGCATTCGCAGGAATGTTGGGTCTTCTCTCCTACCTCGTCTTTTGTTTCTTTACCGAAATCTTCTTGATGGAGATCTACCAAGGGCCAGGTAAAGCTCTCTTAGGACTGGTACCAACCGTTTTGGTCATTGCTGTATCTCCAATCTTGACTGGGTTTTACGAAAAGTTTGTTGATGCATCTCTTGAATGGGAAAACCACGAATATCAATCGACTTACGAAAGATCCAAGCTAGAAAAAATGTACCTTTTCAACTTCCTTTCTTTCTATGCTCCATTGTTCATCACTTCATTCTTCTATCTGCCATTTGGCCATGTGATCAACTACGTGCTTCCAACTATCTCAAATTTGACTTCATCGTTTAACTTGCCAGTACTTCAATCAAACTACAAGATCAATTCTGAAAGATTAGTTGGTCAATTCAGCTTTTTTGCTCTTACGTCTCAAATCGTTGGTGTTCTCATGGAAAACGTTATCCCAGTCTCATTGGGCCTTTACAAGAGATACACTGCCAAATCAGTAGCTGCTAAACTAGACTCTCCAGAAGAAGCTGAGTTCCTTAAGAACGTTCGTCAACAATTGGCAAAGCCAGAATTCGACGTCCAAGCTGAATACAGAGAACTCTCTCAACAATTTGGTTATTTGGTCCTATTCGGTCCAGTTTGGTCATTAGCTCCATTAGCTGCCCTTTTCTTTAACTGGATCGAGATCAGAGGTGATGCTGAAAAACTTCTCCTCGAATCCTCAAGACCAATCCCATCAAGGGCTGAATCCATCTCTCCATGGAACTCACATTTCAAACTCTTGACCTGGATCGGTACTGTCGTTGGCCCACTTGTCACCACAATGTACCAATACCAGGACCAATACGTCAAGAGCTCTGCTTACAACTTTTTGAGTTCAAGTGTTAGTGTCCCGGGATGGAAACTATTTGCAAATGCCCTTGTGTCTGAAAATTTCGCTGTTGTTGCCAATCTTCTAGTTGGCGCCTTGGTTTCCAATAAAGATGATCCAGTTGAAAGAGAAAACAATAAGAGTAAATTGCTCATTCGTCGCTCCTATGTTGAAAGCTTCATCCAATCCAATATGATCACAGCTAAGGCTCCAAAGACAGATCCTACTGATCAACAATGGGCCGCTTTTAAAGCTGAAAATGTATTGAAAGAGGCTGCTGCCTTACCAGCATTGTTATCCAAGGTTCCATCTGATAAAGCATCCAACGGTACGGCTGCTCAAGTGGAGAATGTCAAATCTTCTGGTTTTGAACAGCATCCTGACGCTCAATTACGTTCAACTGTTGCTTCCAAGACCGTTCCAAAGACCGCATCCCCTGGTCCTGCTCTCTCACCAGCTGTTGGCTCTACAAGCTCTACAAGCTCTACCAACGAGTCTGCTTCAGTGGCTCCTTCCGATAGAGCCGTACTACACGTTCCTGTCTCCACTGAAAGCGTGCCAAGAAACGTCTCTGATGCTACTATTACAAAAACTTCTGCTGCCGCTGTCGCTGCTACTGGTGTTGGTGCTACTGGTGCTACTGGTGCTCGTCCAGGAACCAAGGAGCACTCTCCATTGTACGATGATGCAAACCGTTCTGTAACCCCATCATCTGATGGTTCCAGTTTGGCTGGTGCAACTCTTCCACCGGATTTTGAAAAGAGATTGAACTCGGCATCCAGATTGAACTCGGTTTCTAACGGTCAAAAGACCTTGGATCCGAATGTGCCTCCAGCAGCAACTGCTACTGAAACTGCTGCTACTGCTGAGGCTGGCATCACCTCGAACAAAGTTGAAGAGCATTCTGCCGGTGCCACTACTACTACTGCTGCTGCTGCTGTTGTTCCAGAAGTTGAGGTTACTAATCCTACTCCGGTAAACTCTGGAGCCCCTGTTTCTACTCCATCGAAGGAAAGAGCTGTTACAGACTCTCAACCTCTCGATGAGTTGAGCGAAGAGTTCACTCCACCAAGGGCACATGGCGATTCCAGATCTTCAAACTCAAGCATAACATCTCCAAGGATGAAGAAAGGATTGCTATCCAAGGTGAAGAGCAAAATGAAACCACATCATACACACGGTAGTCATAGTACAAATAGCAGCACCACATCAACACCAAAGAAATGATGGTCATCATATGAACAATAATGTTTTTATTGTATTTACTTCTTTACAGATCTGATCAAGAAATGTTTTATTTAAACCTGTATTACTATTATTATTCAACGTAGATTGTTTATGCCTTTATGATATCAACCCTTGCCCTTTTCCAAATATCGTGCAAATACATACCTTCATCTCCGTCAACTTTGGTCATCTCTTCAAGATTTGGCTTTTTAACACTGATGTTAACGACAGAACCTCTTGAGTTGAATTTCATCAAAGAGCCAGGATTGATTATTAGAACGTTCTTCACGATCTTTGCAAAGAATCGAAGCTCAGAAGGTATTATCAGAATATCTGGAATAATATCGTTAAAATCTGCGAGACCCATGTATGAAATATCTAAATTTGAACCTGGAAGAACTTCTTCAAAATCTTCTCCATTTACTTTAGTCTTTCTCGTTTTAGAAATTCCTGGGAATAAGGGATAAAATCTTCTCTGTTGAATAACATGACTTGAGATTCTTTCGAATCTGTTTTCTAATGCTGATGGACCCTTTGTAACATCTTTCAAATCTTTAAAGATATCGTTGTTAGATACTCCAATGTTAACCTCATTGATCTGAAACATTGATGGGTTGGTGAAGCATTTGAAATTCTTTCCCAGTTGTAGTTGTTTTCTATCAAATGAATCCTGTGGATAAGCAGCATGCTTGGATACGGCATCTTTTAACGATGGTATTATGATCACTTGTGTCAAAGAGTTGATTCTTTTAAGAATTGGTGATACTATAAGCTTGAAGATCTCATCCAGTGTATTTGGTTTTATTGTCTTTCCATCTTGTTCAACTTCGATGGATGTACCTTGTCCAATTGAAGGATGTGTGATATCAACAAAGGGACCGAGCATAATGACAACATGGGGTTTGAACTCCGTGTTGATCTTTTCAACCAATTCTTCTAGAGGTTTGAAATCCAAATTATCAATTGCGGTGTATGGGCCACTCGTCACCATCATCTTCAGATCATCATAGGCCCTTAGTTCATCACCAGGTGTAATTGGTGCACCCAAGTATGGGATTTCCACAACCTCGCCCACTTTAAACACTTCACCACTAGGATTCTTACCCTTAAAGCATACAATTTGACCTGGAAATAGGGCAAAATCTGTCAATGTAGTCAAATCCAATGGGATTCTCTTACCGATACCTCCAAGTCTCGATGTCTCCAATGCTAAACTCTGATCGTTCAAAATATCCGTGTCCTTGTACTGAGGATTATCAGGTACAATTCTACCCACTGTGATAATCTCGTTCTGTGAGATGATTGAAGGATTTGCAAAATCCGATGGTTGGAAATTGTGATGCTGTTGTACTATTTGTGCAAATGAATCGATCTGATCATCGAGAAAATCAGCAGCCTCCAAGATCTTCTGACGCATCGTACGGAAAGAATACTTCTTTGGTTCAAAATTTGCCACAATCTTCACAGGATTGGTCAAATCGTTGAAATGGATATCTGGAAGAGTCTTGTTCAACGATTCGATGACTTTGTATGACTCTGTAGATTTTGATGGGGTGATTGTTGTATCTGCAGCTACCAAAGGGCTATCCACTGTTGGTGTCTTGATCTTGTTCTCTGATGGAGACACAAGAGTCCTTGGAGAGTCCAACTTCTTCTTCTTCAGCAAGGGTGTTGAGAATGGAGAAGACGTATTACCAAAATTGACAATCTTTCTTGTCTTTATCGTACTTGGTGCAGCATTACGCTCTCTTTTTCTTTCTAATTTCTCCTGGATGTATCCTTGTAAGTTCGATAAGTTCTCTTCTGTGTATTTGAGCTTCTCTCCATCGTGCTTTGTAATGACAAATGATTCCCAGTTGATGTAGACGTCTTCAACAGACATGGAGAACACTTTGGTGATCCTCTCCACTGCTTCGATCAAGTTTGGGCTGTCGATGGACGCACCGAATTTATTCACGGCTTCCTCCTGTATAGACATAGTCATCTTGGAATGGTTGACAAGTGGCCTTCGAAATTGTAGTAGTAAAGCCCTTTGTAATATAAACCGATATCAGCTGAGATCTCTCCGGCACAGGCTGTTAAAAATATGGTTGATGATTACGCGTAAGAAAATATCGCGTCTTTTTTTGTTTTTGTTTCGAAATTTGGCTTTCGCGTCCTAGATGGCTTTGCATGAATCTCTCGATCTGGTTTTAAGCTCATAGCTGTGGGAATAAATAAACCAGTGTGCGGAGATTGGACATCTTATGGCGTCAGATCTCTTGCTTGGCCATCTCTTGCACCGGCAACTCAGCTTCCTTGCAGATGGACTTTAAACTTTCTGTAGGACAAGAAGTAAAAGTTTGTTGAACAAATGGCGATGTGGTGTAAATTTTATAATGTTATTGGATACATCTCCTTCTATGTTTTGTTCATATGGCGCAAGTTTCCTTGATATTATAGACTCTGTATAATATCTACAACATGGGGTTAGTTTATTTATGATGATTTTCTCATAAGTTCTCAACTTATTTGGGTACAAAGCCTGAAATTTCTCTATTTCTATACCTTTTTTCACTCACGTAACCTGTCAAACAGTATTTTCAATAGTTTTCAAGCAATCCGTGATAGTTTAGTGGCTAGAATCTCCGCTTGTCGCGCGGAGGACCGGGGTTCAATTCCCCGTCGCGGAGCTTATTTTTTTTAAAAAATATCATACATTTTTGTGTACCATATACTTTTTTTTTTTTCACTTTTAATGCTGGGTTGATCAACACTTTGAACTTCTAATGAAAAATAAATGTTTAACACAAAGTACTAACATAACTGAGATAAACATCAAATAGCTCACACGCACATATATATACATAAAAAAAGAGAGAGAGATGCTCAGACAATCAGTTATACGCCAGCTCAAGCCGGTAAGGCTATACTCCTCCCTCTCAAGCTTTCCCACTTTGGCTGAAGTTTCACACAAGGATCTTCAATCTCCAGAAAAGCCATTTGGAAATGGAACATATTTTCTTCAAAGAACATCATATGGCAATTTGCCAATATACACAGATATCAAACAGAACATAGTCATCACAGAGATCCGTAAAGTTCAAGGTGACATTGTACTCTTGAGAAACGATCTACAAGAACTCTTGGACGATGTGCCTAAGGATAAATTTAAAGTTGTTATGGAGAGTAAGAAAATTCTCATCAAGGGAGATCATAAGGATAGAATTGCTGAAGCTTTAGAAAATGTGTTTTAAATAACATTATCCACTCTTCTTGTATATATATATGATCACAACCGATTGTCGCTGTGATTGATGGGAAAATAAACATATTTCGGCTACTTATTTAACTGTACGATATTAATAGTAATGATACTTATTACCTTAGTATCTATTCTTGGCCCGTGGTGCTTTCGGAATCTTCATCAGCACTAACAGGTTGTCCGGCCTGTTTTCTGCGTGTTCTTTTCTGTTTTTGGGGAGTCTCAACCTTCACTTTTTCATAAATAAAGAACAAGTCTTCCTGATGGATGAATAGCTTGACGGTATCGATCAAAGGCATGATTGATTTGGATTTTAAAACACCTCTTATGACTCTCTCTGGGTTTACTTTATTGAGTGCACTCATATCGATACTCGTATAACCTTGGGTCGCATGGAGAGCGTTCCATTTATACCCTTCAATCTGTGGAATAAGAAGTCCTCCTGCTTTAGAATTTGCAGTTGGACTTATTTCTGTGATGAGATAATCAAAAGTTCTCCACTGCGCTAAAGTTGGGTTTTCTGTCTTATCATATGTTATGTTCATATTGGACATTTCACTAAGTTCACCGAAATGTGTGATTCCGTTCATACAAGAAGCAACATCCATATGAACAACAGTACTGTTTGGTAATTGATGTCTAACATGTTTCATGATCACGATCTCATGGAAACGTATAAATGCATAACCTCCAGGATAGTTGAACGCTGATACTTCTCCCCATAAGAATGAAATTGACATAGAGATGGAAACCATGAGCAACGTTGTCAAGACTACTAGTTTCGAAACCCATGATCTGGAGAAAGTGGACGTAAAAGACGATATTCCTGAAGCTCCAATGGCGGTAAACACAGGAACTGTATAGATAATGAATCTAAGCTCCTTGTGAGGCTGGAAAGACAACAGTAAGATATAACCCAATGAAGCTAATGTAGCAATCTTGAACAGATTCTTTGTATAATCCCTCAAGTATCCAAAAATTGCAAGCAATGGGATATATGGAGGAAAGAAAGTTGAAAGTAAATATCTTGTAAAATATGCACCAAATGGATCTGTACCCCATTCTGACGATTTCCCCTCTATAACGTTAAATATGAAACTTTCAACTTCTGGAATTGTCAAGCGACCCCAAAAGAATGAATCAATAGTTCCACTCAAAACTGCTCCAATTATTGCACCTTTGCATCCTGATATGATCAATTGTCTCATTGAGATTTTGCTATATGAAACCAATACTAGTCCAAGGATTATAGCTAATGCAGAGAGTTCGATACGGAATACAATGGCTGTAAACGATATCAATGTAATAGCAAAAGTATAGTTTTGTAGGAAGAATTGTCCAAATGCATAATTAGTTAATGGTAATGCTAAGTAGTTCGGAAGACAACGTGATGAGTAATAAGGAACATGAAACTGTGTGATTTGAAGTAGCATAAACCAAATACTAAAGCTCCATGGGTTATAAGATTGTATTTCTTTAGGTTGTTTATCCTTTTTTGAAGATGATTTCCCGCTTTTCTTTGAATCTTTCTTGGTGTGTGTTTTCTTCTTAGTATCGGTGGTTGAAGATTGAGCTTCTGATGAGGCTTCTGGTACATCACCTCTTGCTTTTTTCAAAGCCTTGAATGCACAGTTCTTCAAGTAGACCAAGAAGAACCCGTTGATGAGTCCCAGGATTCCTCTAGAAATTAATTGTCCATCAAACTTCGAAAAGGCCTCACCCAGAAACATCAATGCCGGCTTGGAAAGACCAGCGATCGTAAGAGATCCGATAAAGGTACGTGGGACGGGACCAGGAAACTGTTTGTGGTCGTAGAGTGACAAGTCTGTACCATGGTATATGATATCGTGGATTGCCTGTGTGTTGAAAGATTCCTCCACTTTGGTAAATGGGGATATGAAGAGATATGCTGTGATCACGAGCAGGATCACGGGGTCGAGAACTGCCTGCCAGAGCATTTTTGTTCAATTGTTATGTTCCAGAAGCTAAAGGATTCGACAATTAATGATTCAATCCCAACTTGTGAACTAAACAATGGGTATTTATGTCTCTGATGGGCGTGTTCTATGGGAAATTATGGCCAACCCGAGGCGGGACGGCCGTTCAGTTTGTTGGACATGTCAAAACAGTATGCACAATTTTGAAAACCCTTGTCACTGGGGACGCACTGGTTATTTTTCGTACATGAGCAACGAAGAGCAATTAGAGAGCTTTGAACAACTGATAATCTGAAGTTAACGAACAGAAGAATCAGAACAATGGACGACATCCCAGATCTCGTCACGGGCGAAGAGGCCGACATCGATGAAAGGCTGCAGGCCGCAGAGTTCAAAGACCCAACTCTCACGGAGGAACAGGTGCAGCGGTACACAGAGACGCTACAACGGCGGAGACAAGAACAAGATGGGCCTCAACGGAAAATACCAGTTACTATAATCACCGGTTATCTGGGTTCGGGAAAATCCACACTGCTCAACAGGATAGCAAAGCAGGGGAAACGGAAGTTTGCAGTTATCTTGAACGAGTTTGGAGACTCTGCGGATATTGAGAAATCATTGACCGTCACAGACGGTGATGAATCACGCACCGAATGGCTCGATCTGGGTAATGGCTGTTTATGCTGCACCGTACGAGACAGTGGTGTACAGGCCATTGAAGATCTCGTTGAGAGAAACTCAGGATCCATCGACTATATCCTCCTGGAGACCTCTGGTATTGCAGACCCGGCACCCATCGCTAGAATGTTCTGGCTAGACGATGGCTTGAAGAGTAACGTCTATATCGACGGTGTGGTCACTGTACTTGACAGTGGGAACCTGAAACAGTGTCTCGATGATGTGGGAGGTCATTGGCATAGAGAGAATGGACACGGTGAAGTTGATGAAGGTATCACCACTGCTCATTTACAAATCGCATTAGCAGACGTGATATTGCTCAACAAGATGGATACTTTACAGGAAGATAAGAGAAGTCTTATAGAAACCGTTGAAGAGATAAATTCTACGGCTCCTATATATGAAACACAATTTGGAGATGTTGATCTCGATAAGCTTCTGGATTTACATGCATTTGAGGCTAATGTAAAACTTGGAGATAACGATAAAGGTTCTTTCCACGATTCTAGAATATCCACTGTTGCATTTGAATTCAATCCATTTACATCATCAAATCAGTTTGAACTATTTGAAAAATTCATACAACATATACTATGGGAGTCCAAGACCAATGGTAAAGATGTTGAGATCCATAGAACAAAAGGTATCATCGTTACATATGAAAAGACATTGGTACTACAAGGAGTCCGTGAAGAGTACGAATTCTTAGAAACTTCCACAACACAACGTGAAAAATCCAAATTGGTACTGATTGGAAAGAATTTGAACAAACAAGATATCATAATTGAATTTAACAAACAAATGGGCATAACAGTTTAATCTCTCATGGAGGCATACTTTGGCTGGCTTTGGTACCATTTAGCAACCATGTAAGCGACAACCAAGACAACGAATCCGGCAAGGATCCACTTCTCATTACCTACTCTTAATGCAGGTTTCTGTTCTTCTTCGTACTCCTTCACGTCATTAACAGAGACTTGATCGTTTGGCTCACCCCACGATTTGACGATCTTAACGTCAACGTCTGGCTTGTTAGATTTGCTCACTTTAGTACTCTGTATCTTCTCGACAACGTCCATACCTTCGACAACTTGTCCAAATACAACGTGTTTACCATCCAACCATTCTGTAATAGCCGTAGTGATAAAGAACTGTGATCCATTTGTATCCTTGCCCGCGTTTGCCATGGAGATTCTTCCCAGCTTGTCGTGCTTGACAGGAAAGCTTTCATCTTTGAACTTTGCTCCATAGATGGAATACCCGCCTGTTCCATCGAATCTTTCGAAATCTCCTCCTTGAATGACAAAGTCCTTGATAACCCTGTGAAAGATGGTGTTTTCGTAACCTTTTCCTTCAAATCCATCCGTAGCAAAAGTATAGAAGTTCTTCACGGTCTGAGGCAGAGCGGAACCAAATAATCCCATCTTTATAGTTCCGAGCTCGTTAGAGCCCTGTTGAATGGTGAAATACACGAAATGCGTGATTGGCGGATCAGCTTCCTCGTCGATTGGGAGAGCAAATGTCGATGTGAACGATAGAGCGCTCACCAGGAGCGTCAATAGTGTGTAGAATTGCATCGTTGGGCTTATCCTTGCTTTTTGACAGTGTTGGTATATTGCTGTACGGAGCAGAGGCTTTTTCGTTAAAGACGGTCCGTTGTCCTTCTTCACTTTATCCTGATCTGTCCCACATTTTATTTTTATTTTTTTTTTGTTATTTCGTGGAATATTTAAATCAAACTAAGGCATTTGCAGAATTGTTCACTCAGGCTGATATCAACAACCCAAGGCCATCGTCTTGAACAAACTCTCACAGTCTCTCAAGCGGAAAAGTGACACGGCGGTTATCAATGGGAGCATTCAAGTTGCTCACGCAGTTCGACTTCGAATACGCGCCTTCGTCGCTGAAGAAATGGCGCTCATCTCGCACAGGTCTACAAGCAGTCCTCATCTCCAAGGAGACACCGGTGGTGAACGGCCACTTTGCCGTGGCCACTGAGGTCCCAGATGATTCAGGAACACCTCACACCTTGGAGCATCTCGTGTTTATGGGCTCCAAAAAGTACCCGTACAAGGGTCTTTTGGATACGTTGGGAAACGTGATGTTCTCCAACACGAACGCCTGGACCGCCACTGATCAAACCGTTTACACGCTCACGTCTGCCGGTTGGGAAGGTTTTAAGACCCTTTTACCTGTCTATCTCGACCACGTCATCAATCCAACCCTCACAGACGAGGCTTGTTACACCGAGGTTTACCATGTCGATGGCGATGCGAAAGAGAAAGGTGTTGTGTTTTCCGAGATGCAAGGTATACAGAACCAGCCATGGTTCCAATCCGCTTTGGCTAGTCAAAGGGCGTTGTACGATTCTAAGAGCGGTTATAGCTCGGAGACAGGTGGCTTGATGGAGAACCTGAGAGTCTTGAAGAATGACACCATCAGAAAGTTCCATAGCGACAGCTATAGACCTAGCAATCTCTGTGTCATCGTTAGTGGAACTGTCGATGAGGATGAATTTTTACAAATCATGGAGGATTTTGATAAAGAGCTACCAGATATGACAAACGAGAAGAGGCCTTTTGTTGATTCCGACTCAAAGATCCAGAGATTAGAAAAGGAGATTGTTAAAGAGATTGAATTCTCTGAAAAGGATGAATCCTCTGGTGAAGTCAGTGTCTCATGGATAGGACCAGAGTACCATATGAACGTTGAAGACCTCGCAATTACTCTATTGCTCGAATATCTGTGTGACTCTCCAATTTCCATGTTGATGAAGAATCTGGTTGAAGTTGATGACCCTTGGTCAAGTTGCCTGGAGTATAACACTGATGACTTCTTGTACATTGTTCCATATATCAAACTAGCCGATGTTCCAACTGAAAAACTACCACAAGTGAAAGAGAAGCTATTTGGTCTATTGAAAGAGCATGCAACAGAGGATAACTTTGATTTGGAAAGAATGAGAGACGTTATATTGAATGCTCAAAAGAGATTGTTGTTAGCAGCTGAGAAATCTGCAGATATATTGACCGATGCTGTCATCACGGATTTCTTGTACTCTGACCTTGAAGGTAAAACTTTGACGAAGAACCTCAGTAATCTTGGTGACTACAGATCTCTGTTAAAATGGGACTTGGCTCAATGGGTTGCATTCTTCAAAAAATATCTCGTTGATAACAAATCTGCTGTTGTAATTGCTAAGCCATCAAAGGAATTGTACAAATCATTAAAGGCTGCAAATAAAAAACTTATTGAAGATAGAAAGACAGACTTGGGTGAAAAAGGATTAGCCTTGTTGGCTAAAAAACTGGAAGAAGCTCAAGCGAAGAACGATGCACCAATTCCACAAGAGATCTTGGATAAATTCGCTTCACCAGACCCTGCAAAGATCAAATTCATAGAGACAACCACTATAGGTGTCGGTTTGAACAAAGACGTTGAGAACGATCTTTCTAATGAGAAAGTTGAATTGATCTTGAGAGATACCCCTGAAGACCTTCCTCTTTATATCAACATTGATCAGTTCAAATCCGAATTTATCTCAATTGATATATTGATGTCATCGCATGAAATCCCAGAAGATTTATTACCATACTTTGATATATTTGTTGATATCTTCTCATTACCATTGAACATTGATGGAAAGGTCATTCCATTTGAAGAAGTTGTTCAAGGCTTACAAAAAGACCTTGTTGATCATTCTATCGACGGATCTTTCAAGCATCAATTCTCAGAACTCATAAATGCCTCTGTACAAGTTTCCAAGGAGAACTATCCAAAGGCAATCGATTGGTTGCAAAAGATCTTCTGGTATACTGTCTTTGATGAGACAAGAATCAAAGTTGCTGTTGATAAACTAATCAACTCCTTACCATCCTACAAGAGAAGCGGTGAGACTTTGTTGAACACTATCAACACCAAGAATTGTCTGTCGAAGAGATCACTTAAGGCATCAAGGGATACGTTAACAAACGAAGAATTTTACAGATCATTAGCAAGTAAGATTAACTATGGTGAATTTGGATCGATTCAAAAACATTTGGAAACCATAAGATCTAAACTTTTCAAATCTTCAAATTTCCGTATTGTTATAGCTGGTGATTTGGCATCAATTGAAAAACCTGTTAGTTCATGGTCAAATTTTATTCCAAAACATGCAGTTGGAAACTCGGCTTTGTTACCAGTTCCTCGTACATTTGACGTACGTACTGAAATTGGATCTAATCTTTCTAAAAGGGCATTCATTATCACAGCACCAGCATCCGAATCTACATTTTTGTTATCTTCTACTAATATCCCTACTGATTATAAAAATGAGGATATGGCTGCAATTGCATTGACATCTTCATATTTACAGGCGGTTGAGGGGCCATTTTGGAGAGGTATTAGAGGTACTGGTCTTGCGTATGGAGCCAATGTGGGAAGAAGTGTTGAATCAGGACAATTAAGTTTCGATATCTATAGAGGTGCTGATGCTATCCAGGCTTTTAAAGTTGCACATAAGATTGTTGATGATCTAGCCACGGGTGTTACTGAGATTGATGATAGTCTTTTCCAAGGTGCTGTTAGTAGTCTTGTTAATACCGTTGCTAGTAGTGAAAGTAACTATTTTTCTGCAGCTGGTGCCAAATATATGGATAATGTTTTGAAGAAAAGAGGTCCAAATTTCAATACAAAGTTCATTGAAGAATTGAAGAGGGTTACAAAGAAAGATATGGTTAATATTTTACGAAAATATTATATCAAAGTGTTCAACAGTGAAACGTCTGCAGTTTTCGTATGTGCACATACATCAAAGGGTAAAGAACTTGAAGAATTTTTCAAAAGCCAAGGGTATGAAGTAAGCGTTGAAGAGGTTGCAATCCATGAAGATGAAGATGATGATGACGATGAAAGCGATTATGATGAGAGTGGAAGTGGAAGTGACTCCGATAGTGATAGCGATAGTGATAGCCAAGGTGACAGTGACAGTGAAAGTGGAAGTGATAGCGATTAGAACGTTTTAGAAATAGAAATGTATTAGAATATCGATTATTAAATCATTAGAATAATAATGCATAAAATCCGATAGAGAATAAAGACACAAGTAGTGCCATAACGATATTGACCTGATTATTACTTAGCACGTTATCACCACTGACAACTTTTGTATGCTCCATCAAGGAGCTTAGTGTTTCATCATCCAACTTCTCACCTCCTAAAGGTTCAAGCACCAGACCATCTTCTTTATCCACCAAAGATGATTGAAAGATTGCACCCAACAGAGAATCCAACAAAGTTCCCAATAATCCCATTGATGTGAAGAATAGGAAATGTTTCGACTTGTGCTCAGAGTATGACATTGCAGTAGCAATGAGACTTATCAGTGCCGATCCACCAATCCCGGCCTTTAAGCCAGTCATTGTGATTCCCCCATTGGTTCCAGGTGGTACTTTCGCAAGAGTTGTGATGAGAAAAGGTGATTCAGTTGACAGTATACCCAGTTCAGATGACCATGTATCTGCGATAACAGCACAGTATTGACCAATGACACCTGCCTTGAGCATATCGTTCAACTCTTGATCATGAACGTATAACGATATGATTATCAGTGCACTGGCAACGCCTGAGTTACAGAGGACTTGGACATGTGTACGTTGAGAGGCTGATTCTGTTACTCTTGAGCCCTGTAGTGGGATCTTTGTCTTCTTAGCCTTGATCTCTTCCTTGTACTTAGTAGCCTTTGAAGAGGTCAGATAGAATACCATTAGTATGACCACGTACAGGCTCGACGGTGGCAAGCAGTGGAAGAAACCTGTCATCAGTGCAACTTCGACTCCTGTTAGAGTCAGTGATTTCTTCGTCTTTGCCCTGTATGCCACTGCGATGAGAACCAGCGCCCGTGGGATCGTGGACTTGTAGTCATAAAGACTCACTGTGTTCAGTGTCATGTCTCGTTCTTAGCAGTGGCACTGGTGGCTTACGAAGATCTTGTAAGTTGTAAGGGTGAAGATGGTATCAGCGACTTGTGTTTTTGGGGGGTGTACTGATACAAATTGGCGTCGGTCTTTCATTGTGAGGTGAACGCTCATACGCCGTCAAAGTCCGGAAAAACGTCAGAGATCTAAGCGATGAGGCTTGAAACCAGACCGCTAAAAGAAACATTTAATCCGATCGGCAAGCGGGCTAAGTGAACACAGTAAAAGATCAGATAGATAGCATGCTGCATGGGGAATTGGAATACAAATTTACAATAGTAATACACTTACAAGTTATTATATAGTGGCATACTTTTGATCTGGGGAATAATTAAATATAGCTCATGTGCAATTATATAGCGTGGAGAATTAAATATTACATAAGCTGCGCCCGTATTATTCAAGCTAAATATTGTTACTAGCGCTAGCTGCTAGCTGTGCACTAGCGTGTTATGCATGAACGCGGGCTAGCAGAAATTATATAACTCGAAATAAAACCTTTGAATATGAACTGATTATAAATACTCGATCTCATGAATAGTATTATTACAGTCGGCTGGTATATAAATATACATGAATTGTTAATATATAGAATAAGTAACTCTAGACGTAAGGTATAAATA
>JAJLRR010000038.1:51713-84832 GCA_030567175.1 Williopsis lachancei
AAGAAGATGTTCCTTATAATCCCTGACTTTAAAGGGGTGTAAAAAGAATATATCAGCACCGATTCAAGGACAATAATTTAAAACAAACATAATAAGCAGTCGTTGTTGATACTCAGCTATCAAAGACTTGAATATAAGAGATCCTCGCACATATGGAACTGAGCAATGAATCACAATCAAGTGACAAGTTCAGCTTTAAAGGGTGATAATGAGGTTGAAAACATAAAATCAAAACAAATCAAAACAAAATTTTCAAAACAAATCAAAACAAATTTTGGGCTGAACTTTTGAAATTTCCACCACTTTCCAAGAACCAATGGTAAACAAAGCAATTTGTGCAGTTTAATACATATTACTACATAATCCTACATATTTTATGCACGACAAAAGCACAATTATGCATATGCACGGTCTTGCGTCAAAATGTGGTGGAAAAAAGAACCATCCAATTATATAGCGTGGATAATTAAATATTACATAAGCTGCGCCCGTATTATTCAAGCTAAATATTGTTACTAGCGCTAGCTGCTAGCTGTGCACTAGCGCGTTATGCATGAACGCGGGCTAGCAGAAATTATATAACTCGAAATAAAACCTTTGAATATGAACTGATTATAAATACTCGATCTCATGAATAGTATTATTACAGTCGGCTGGTATATAAATATACATGAATTGTTAATATATAGAATAAGTAACTCTAGACGTAAGGTATAAATAATATATATAATAATTAAATATTATAATAATTTATATTATATATTGTCTTCTTTTCCTCAGAAAGAGCATCTCAAAAAAATCTCACAACTTTTGACATTAGGCTTTTGAACCAGTAATAATTTTTTTTTTCACTAAAAGAGTGAATTAAACAAAGGATTTACCCCTTCAGCAAGGTGAGATGTTATATTAAAGAGCATATTAAAGAAACTCGAAGCTAAAAACAGACCTAAAATAGAAAGTATATTTGGACATATTCCAATAATAATCTTAGTTCATATTGTTGATCATACTGTTGTATTTAACATCCAAACACCATAATACACATCCGGACATCACAATTAACTTATAATTATACACTACGAGTACCATGGCTACAGACATGAATTTATCATAGGTATATCTTGTCAAATACAGAAAGTCATTAATCACTCAATGTGTCCATAATCTAACCTGCTTATCCTTACCACCACTAGCTACTCTCTTACCATCCACACTCCAATCAACTGAATAAACCTCATCCTTATGACCTGGCAAATCGATACTGAGCTTCCTCGTTCTAACATCCCATACTTTCAAAGTGGTATCCTTGGAACAACTCACCAACAGACGACAATCAGAAGACCAAGCAGTCTGGTAGACAGCAGCAACATGACCTCTGAATGTAGCAATGAATTTGCCTGAAAGACCATCCCAAAGTTTTATTGAATTATCAAAAGATGCAGAGACGAAATAACGACCATCTGGAGAAAATTGAACATGATTAACCAATTTTTGATGACCCGTAAGACGAACTAAAGGTTTTGAAGATTTGAGAGGTTCCCATACGTACATTGTGAAATCATCAGATGCAGTAACGATTCTCTCTTCCAATTTTCCGTTTATTTTGGCAACTTTTTCATAATTCTTCAATGCCTTCTTTTGAGCCTCTTCAGGACTTGAAGGCTTTACACCGGTATGATCAAAAGCACCCATTCTTAAAACATAATCTGTGGAAAGCGATAGATGATTCACCCAATGTGCATGTGATTTTAAAGTGTTGATACATTTTCCTGTAGTAGCATCCCATACTTTAATGGTTTTATCATGAGAAGCCGAATAGATGATATTTTGACCACTCCATTTAACACAAGAAACGGACGATTGATGTCCACTCAAAGTCATCAGAGGTACTCTCCTTGCAGCATCCCAGATCTTAAGAGTACCGTCTTTGGACCCAGACACAAGCCTTGGGGTCTCACCTGGTTTCACAAGATGTATTGGTTCCCATGCTAATGATGATATCCATTTGGTGTGACCTCTCAAGGCATCACCAAGAGACTTACCATCTTCACTCCATAGTCTGATCGTATTATCCATTGATCCAGTAGCAATTATCTCACCGGTTGGACACCAACTGACACAGAGAACCCAGTTAGTATGGCCTTTGAGAACATGTTGAGGTGTTTGAGTGTTACAATCCCAGATTCTTGCAGTGGAATCTCCAGCACCGGTAACCATCTTCGAAGAAGTATGTGGTGCAAACTGTGTACATAGAATAGTAGAGCCGTGTCCGGAGATAGCAGCTGACGATCTTGTTACCGGTTTAACTTTGAAAATAGCCCTTGGTGTGTATACAAGCGTTAAAAAGTCTTCCGTTGTCTTAATTCCTGGCTTGAGCACAGAACTGTACAAATTGTCTCTAATATCCACCATGTTTCCGTCATCGCCCAAGAGACTGAAGGTGTATGGCACTGGGTCATCTTGCTCGCTCAGCAGCTGGTTAAGAAGCTCTTCAAGTTGTTTCTCGGTGATGTTACCAGGAACATGGAGAGATCCTCCAACACCAGCACCTGTGTCTGATGCTTGAAATTTGATAAGCACATTTGGCAAATCTTCTGGGATGATCTCAACCTCACGTGGCTTTTGAGCCTCACGCTTCTGTCTCTTTGAGAGTGGTGGGACAACTGTAGCCATTGCTGAGTGTTAAATATGTAGTTCGTTCACAAGGTCTGTCCTTTGGAGAGTTTATACAATGCAGCTCTTAAAGTAAATCTTAAATATTCCTCTTTGAATTTTTTTTTTCGCTCTTAGCCTCAGCTCATCGCTTACGTAAGATAGATCACGGGATCAAAATTCACTAATTATTTCAGCTTGCTCACTTGACAGATCACTACAAGGCTAACAGATCAGTGTAACAAAGCAAACAAAATATTAATCATTAAAATTTAACAAAATCCATTACAACTAACAATTAGCAAAACTATAACAGAAAAAAGGTCCTTGGCAATCATCACTTTCAGCCTCCAATGTCAGATGAGACCTCAGACGAGCTTCCACTATCTCCAAAGGCCAATAGTCTAATCTCAACAAGCCATGGATCATCCAATAGCTTCTGTGCAGATGGCCTCTTATTAGGATCACGTTCGAAACATCTGTAGAGGAAACTCGTTCCAGCTGCACTCAGCTGGTCTCTTGATGGGAATTGTGGCAAATGACCAGCTGCAATGTGGTACATAATTGCCCATTCATTATCCAAATTGGCCCATGGTCTACGACCAGTGGCCATTTCTAATACACAACAACCAGTAGACCAAACATCCAACGAATACTTTGAGCTATATGTACCAGTAATCACCTCTGGTGACATATACATCGGTGTACCGGTCATACTGTTGACCTTTGTTGCAGCAGTTTTTGTTGCATTCTTTGCAATAACCTTAGCTGCACCAAAATCGACAAATTTGATCAGACCGTTATGATCTAGCAATATATTCTCTGGTTTGATATCTCTATGAACAATACCCATATCATGCAAATAAGCTAAACCTTCAAACATCTGTAGAGCATATACCTGGATAACGGTTTCATCTTCAATACGGCCATGCTCCAATAGAGAGGCAAGTGAACCACCTTCACAGTATTCCATAAATAGATTCACTCTATCACGATGAACTTCAACTCCATAATACTGAACAACGTTAGGATGATTTAACATCTCCAAAACAGTCATCTCCTCTTTGATCTGTGGTACAACTCGTTTTATGGATTGTACATCTTGGAATCTGATCTCTTTAACAGCTAATACACCACCGGTATCCAAATTCAAAGCGGAAAACACACTTCCAAAAGAACCCCCACCCAAGAATTTTCTCTTTTGCCATCTGATAGATAAACTAGAGAAAGAAGAGGCAAGGAAAGAAAGATATTGATTCTCTTGCATCGTATCATCCAAAACTTTACCAACGGTTTGAGACTTTATTGACTGCTCAAGGGCTTTGATCTGTTCTATAGTCTGTGCCTCGAAATGAGCCAAGATAGTATGATCATCGAGATCTGTGTTGGGTTTGACTGTCATCGTCTTCTTCTCAGCTTCACTGGATCTGGCACCCATAATATCAAAGTGCGAGATCAATAAGGACATACATCCTGCAACCTTTTCCTTCAGCTGTGTGAATTGATCATTAGTCAAAGTCAAGATGTTAAAACCTTTACAAACCTCCATGGCAAACTCAAGAGCAGTGACACACCATCTAAACGTTCTCTTATCTGTAGGAATACAATCGTCAACGATGAAACTAACCCAATCAATTCCCAGAACAATCATCTTCTTCACAATAACAGTCTTTCTTGGTCCATCGATGAATCTGATATAGTTCTTCATAACATCTCTAACGAAGCAAAACAATACCTGGATCGATTCATGAGATCTAGCAACGTGTTGGATATACTTCTTTGATCTGGCAAACTCGGGGAACATGGAAATAGCTAGCTTGAAATACAACTTATCCGCCTTGCTCAATTCAAGATTCAATATATGATTACTGCATCTGTTCTCTATAAAGGCCACATTGTCACCAACAAGATCAGTAAATGCAGCTTTTGTCATACGAAGCGTTTCAGAAGAGCCTTGTGTAATGAGAAGAACTTCACCTGGGTTAGTTTCAATATTCACCTCGGATAACTCTGCGATAGTGACAATTGCACCTTCCCACAGCATTGGTCTCGAAGGATGAACAACCAAGATGTACCCGACGCTAGGCTCTTCAATCGTGTGATCGAGTCGAAGAGCGCCAAACTCTGGTCTTGGCTTGTGTAATTCAGAGCCAATCTCTGAACCATTGATGATTTTCAAGATCTCACTATCTCTTCCATACAAGTTCGAGGAGGCTAAGAGATAAATACCCCCTGTACCTGGGGTCTGGATCAAGAAATGATCATCGTTTTTCAAAAGATCTAGAAAGGGACCGGGTCTGCTCACCGAGAATAAAGCAGCATTGTTGTAGCAATTTCTAAGAATGGATGAGAATTTAGCTAACTTTCTTCTAATCCCATTGAACTTATCCAGCGAGCCTGCTAAGAAAGCACTTAGTTCTGCTTCATCACGATGTGGGGAGGAGGACACCTTCCCTACCATCTTCTCCAAATCTCTCGTCTGTAAAGTGATATGCACAAGCAATCTCTGGGTTAACTTTGTGGATAAAGTGGCAATTTCCATAGCGATATCAGGACCAGCAACATCGATAAAACAGCCAACGTTTCTAGTCAATTTCCACATGTTCTCCAGAACGTCTGGTTCTTTGAAAGTTCTGAATGATTTTGTCGTTGTATTGATCAGCTTACGGTGAACCAAACCAAACGTGTACTTGATCGCTTCGGCAACAATTCGATCGTAGTTATCTGGAGGTGGGGTTTCTATAGTCCATCCGTTCAAATAATACAAGAATTCTTGTTTGAGACCAACAGAGAGTTCAATATACAGGGGGAAATCGTCAATCATTTCATCAATCATCATCATAGTAGGCGTTTCCACTTTTCTTGCATACTCCAAACGGATTGCAATGATCTCCATTACTAGTCTGAGAGGAAAAAGTATCAACTTCTCCAGCGTCGGGATATAACTAGGCAAGTTTAAGTCATCAAAAAGATCCTGATAATTCGTGAACGCAAATCTTGCTTTATTGAGCCATGGAATGAAAGGAATAAAGATTCTTGACGAAAAAATGGCAGCAATATCTTTATCTTTCAACATAGTGTCGGCAAAAGAGGTGTCCACAAATCCATCATGTCGTACTTCAGTCAGGTCAAGACTGGAACTTTGCGTCCATTCTTGAAGAGAGCTAATTAGTCGATTAAAGTTTTTGGTGATATTCTGCCAAGAGAGCAGAGCATCGATTCTTTCAGCAAATTGGTCAGTGGCAACAATAGGCTTATCGTTCATCATGTCTGTGGGGTCCTTCCACAGCTCTTTAACTGCAAAATACTTATCCAAAATCTCACTGACTTCTTGAAGAGCATTGTCTTGATCCTTCACCTTGAATTTGAGGATCTCATCAAGAGTAGCGTCTGCCAGTGATCTTGAGTAATCGAGGATACGCTTCTGGTGCTCTTCCGTTCTTCCAAAGATATAGGCCCTGAGAGATAGCCACAAGTTACTCTTGTACGACTGGAAAGATGTACCTGACTGGGTTGTTATTCTTCTCTTCTCAGACTTGACAACGTCACCATTGAGCACCAAATTCAACATGGTTTGCCATTCCAATCTCTCCAAAAGCTTTGGGTTCTCTCTGTTCATATCCAGTGCAGAAGAGTCAACATAGTCCATCTCAAGATTGGAGGCTGCAGGGACATCGGTATTCATGTAAAGATCACGCTCAGCAGTTTCAAGCTCAGCATCCACCGAAGTGTCATCTTCTGCTTCTGTAGGATCGGATATCACCGCTTGAGTGTAATACTCATCAACCATATCGTTCTTAATCTGTTTGAGGTAGCTCTTTTCTTGCAACTGGTACTGTCCATTTCTACTGATACTGTTGCCTCTTGACTTCTGCGGTCTGGAGGTCCCACTTGGTGTCCTTACTGAGCTGTACGTTTGCTCGTAGGATGCCATTCGTTGTAGCGTAGTGCTTGGTGATCGCGTGCTGTTCAATGAAGCTGTTGGCGAGCGATGTTGGACGCTGTCAGACTTTGAGAAAATGCTTTGGCGCTGTAAGTCGTGATGCTTCACCAAACTTGGATTACTCGATGACATCTGTAACGACTCAGGCGGAGATGGTGCCGATTTGATTGCCGGCTGTTGTGGCTGAGGCCTTCTGGCATCGTTGGGGATATGCTCTTTATCCATGGCGTATGGCTCTTCACAATCAGGGGGAAAGATCTAGTGCGCTTGCCGAGATCTTTTGTCCTTCAGATGTCGAGTATATTCCTTTGGGCGTTGTATACTGTATTCGAGTAACCTGCTTTTGACGAAGCCCTTGAAATTAAATCTTTGTGAGGGGTTGCGTGTACTGCTGATGTTATGAAACTCAGCTTCTATAATATGACGATAGGGAGTGTTGAGACTGATATTATCAGAGCCCGAATTGGAAAGCTATTTCGCCTCAGTTAATGGAGGGTTATTGCACCAAGCGAAATAGGATTTCAGATTCTCAAAAGAGACCAGAGGATCAATCGGTAAAAGTCTGCAATGGATAGACGTCTGTTCGACAATTGTGAGAGTGAAGGCTTTTGTATTTAGCCGAACTTCTCAAGGTGTCAGATTTTAATTGTTCGCAGCAGCTTTGCTGTTTACTCATTTTTTTTTTATTTTTTTTCATGAGATCCCTCGAAGTTTTGGTTACGCTTTCCTCTTTCGGTTGCAGATTTGGTATACTTTAATCATGTGGCAGCTTTCCCCTGCGTTATACGTCTAAAGGCGGGCGTAGTATACTACTTATAATGACTCGCAGTGTGCTTTGCACCAGGTCTCTGAACTTACCCTGAGGAGCTACACATATAGTATCATTAATAGAATGTACATGTAATTTTCCAGGGGACCAAACCTCCCTCCCCCGAATCGTTTTTGTGATGGCGTTGTATTTATCAAGCCCCGTCGTATCCGTTCTCTAGTAAAATCACGGACACAGACTCACCTTTCTAAAATTTTCTCTCCTCTCTCTTGTAATAAATCAACCAAGTGTCGGCTTCTGCTTCTTTGACAAGGAACTTAAGTAGCTCTTCTGGCGGCGATAAGCATGCATGATATAATCCGATACTCTCTGCATGAAGTTCTTATTTCAATCTAGCAAAGAGTCTTGGTTGGACACAGTCATTGATGTGATGCTGTAAGTGGAAGAACTCCTCAACACAGTCCTCTTTCCATGCGGCGTTCTCGTAGTCCGGAGATTCTTGAGCCTTGGTGACTCTCTCTACACACTCTTCGTAGTGGTGCAAGTATGGTTTGATGCTTGGAAGAGTGGCACATTCGGCTCTCAATTTGTCCATAGGGTCACCACCTTCCTCGTCTTCATCTTCATCATCTTCGTCCTCCTCTTCTTCCTCTTCTTCTTCGTCACCGTCTTCAGACTCAGCTGGAGCAGCATCTTCGGACTCAGACTCAGACTCAGACTCAGAATCAGCTGGAGTTTCTTCACCCTCGGCTGGAGCTTCTTCCTCAGATCCGGACTCTGATGGTGTCTTTTCACCTTCAGTTACATCTTCTGGTTCGGATGGAGCGATGTGTTCCTCAGCGACTGCTTCCTTTGTCTCCTCTGGGGTAGTGTCCACTGGGGTAGTTTCTTCAGTTGATTCCTCCTCACTTGGAGCAACCTTTGTTGGTGTGTCCTCAGCTGGTTCCTATCATTGTATAGTTAGTGAACGAACTTGATTCTCAAAAGCATGGAGACGATGCAAGAAAGTAAACTTTGCTAATCAAAACATTATTGATTGTCATGAATCACAGTAGCTTGCTCACGCATTTTCTCTTGCAGGTCTGACGGAACATACCTCGGCGAAGGCCAATGTAGGAACAAATGACTCGATCAAATCGGAAAAGAAGGCCATCTTCAATCTTTTGCTGCTATTATATTTTGAGACGTTGCTGTCTTTCAAACAGTTTTTATCTTCACAGCTTGTGCTTTAATTATGCCCATTGCTCTTTTGATTTTTTCCCTCGTTTTAGAAAACACTGAAATTTTATTGGCTATGCCAGCTTATAGACGTTTCGCGGCAAGTCTCTATAGTAACAAGCTAGTAACTAGTTATATAGCGTTGTATCAAATACAACAAGGAGCGCCCTCAGCGAAAGGCTCTGGTTAGAGAAAAGCTTTCATACTCTTTCTATGAGACTGGGAAAGTACAGTTTGAAGAAATTACATGCTGAGATCAAAGTTGGATATTTCCAAACTTCCTTGATCTTATACGCCTGCAAGTGTAAGGCCATGCATAGACATTCAGTAGACGTACAAAGGCTGAATATTTCAATTAGCTAGTGTCGTTCCACAAAATTTTGAACATCAAAATCAGCAAAAGTCACGTGATATAGTCAATTGTTTTACAAATTTCAAAATGGTTACAATCTAATTACAAGTCTCTTAAAGCCTACAATATTGCTGGACTTTAATATAATAGAATGAGATGTGCCACATGACAAGCTACAGCCCGCGCTCATATAATTTCATATTAATTGAAATTTGACAAGAGGCATCAGACCTGAGAACTGTTGATCATAACCCCATGTACGACGTATATATTTAACATCTGCGTGAACTAATTGTAATTAGTTATAGACGTTTGACAAGAGCTGATCATAACATTTAAGACCTGACATATTGTTCATCTCGGGCAACATAGATAGTACTGAGCTGCAAGACGCTGAATAACAATACTGTAATATGGGCGACGACGACGTCGACGTCAACGTAGACGCATAGTATAGCCACTCATTTATAACATTTTAGTAAAGAGCTCATGCTAGCTAAGCTCTATGTTATTCCACTTATGACGTTAGCTATTATAATACCGCGCTGAAAATTATTTTATACTGGTCAGATCGATGGAAAGGCGACACTTTTGATAGGGTATCTCACAAAACAGCATGGGTAGCCAGTTTCTCATCAACTATCATTTGCGGAATTAATACACCTCGTACAGTATACGGACAAAAGCTACGTCTAGCACATCTAGTATAGCGCAATGTCACCCACCGCGAGCTGTTTACCGTTGGAGTACGAAAGCAGCACTAAATCGACGGTCGGTACACTGGAAGCTTCATATTGTGCTAAATCTTAGCAGGCTGAATGAGATCTAAGAGATATTTATAATATGACGTCGATGATCTACTAATTCACCTCCGCAGATTTCTTGAAAGCCGGGACATGCTGGAATAATCTCCACGTCCTGCAAAGATGCCGGCCGGTCTCCGCTCCGTCGTGCTCGTAGCATGTATTTAGGCTAATTTCAACAATAGGCGTTTCTTCCCGCGAACGGTTAGACAACTGGAGCCTCCGAGAACTCAACGTCTGATCAATATATTATAAACAATAGATCGCGCGAAGGAAATATGGGGCCCTTTATGGTTGACGATGTTTACGTTACTATAATTCACTAAGCGTTATAGTTAGTGACTAATTAAATGCCATACTATATATTTTACGGAGCACAAGGTCTGAACTCTACCAATTACAAACTAGACCCCGACTATCGTTAGTTCAAACATCACTAGTTACGTCGCGTTGCAGCAGTAGCTGTTATATTAAATCAGCTTATCTTGGGTCGACCTGATTCACGACATTTATATTAGTGCTCACCCTGATCCTTATTTGACCAATGAGTATAATCCATTGACCTGTATTTCCGATCTAGCATTTAAATATGTATCAGGAAAAGCGGCTGCCATCAGCGGTTGGGAGATTTATGTACAGCTCCGGGGTGGTCATTTTGCATGTGGACAACGTTGAAGACAACGGTAAAATTTCTTCCGTTTAACTGCTCAATATGCCAGCTCAAGCATTTTGGTAACTCGTCTTGTGCTAGCTGTATATTTGCAACATAACAGTTAAGAGTTACAGCTTTTGTTCCAGTACATATTGTGCGTCGACGAGTAGCAGCACCTCTGGTGAAGAAGTTTTTTCTTGCTGGATCTCGGACAAGCTGTTATAACCGTATCTCGAGTGCGGAGCACATGCGTAATGTTTAGAAAGCCGTTGTACCTTTAATATTGCCCATGATCAAAGGTCGATTTTTTCAGAACTCTCATGCTGCAGTACAGCCGAAGATTTTTCGGACAAATCTGAAGCTGCTAAATGGTACGAGCAATATGTCGAATAGAGTTACATATTGCAGCTGTAATGACTGTAGCTGTTGAGGGGACTTGATCAGAAGCCAACTAACAGCCCAGTGCGCCATATGAAAACACATAGCATCAGCGGTTTTGAGAAACTTGAAAGGAATCAGGATATTCCTCAATACAGGCTCATTGGTCTTTGGCCTTTGAGCCATCATTAAAAATTTGCCGCCATCTTTTACTTTGATTTACAATCGTAGTGGTCAACCGGATTTTCTTCTCTTGATTGTTCAGCTTATTTTTTCGCCAATTTTTTCCTACGTCTAAATATCGTCACGGACGCGGACAAAAACTGGGGAATGAAGCGTGGATCTGGGGCTGGAAAAACATTTCGACATCTCATACAGCAGATCCCGGGGCAAAGCTTAGGCTACCCGCTTGGCCTGGCTATCCCGGGAAAAATAAGCGTAAACGGCAGATGGGGAACTCATCAAATTTGAAGCTCAAGCTGTAGATGATTTGAACACCAACAGTAAGCTAACACAAAAAGAGGGGCAAGCTGCTTCAAAGCCAGAAAAGATAGCCCAATATATCCGCCTGTTGGTGAAAACGTCATGCACTGGAGCACCTTAGGAGTTTTCATGAGAGAAGAGAAGTCAACTCTAGCTGCTGCTGCTTAGTATATCTTACGGTTGTGCTGTACACCCGAAGTCTATGTATAATGCGAGTATTGTTTAATAGTGTTTGTCCGGCATAAATTTTTGTGGTGCTTGAGAAAGTGTTTCCCCATGGCCAAAAAAAAAGAACAGCTGGACAACCAGTCAAATCTGGGGTGTCCTTCCTGGGGTAACGATTGACTAACGATTGAAGATTCTTAATTATCAACAAAACTCTCATCAAAAATATACAAAGATCGTCGATATCTTCTTTAACAACAGAGCTCACCAACCGCTTCCCACATATGTGGCCTCAAGCAATATATCTACGGGGTGTTGAATTATACTAGAGCGCTCAGCACACTGATTTTGTCCAGATTTTGCGTCCCTCTTTCCCCACCATTAACTCATGAATCTAAAAAAAAAAAAAACCCCCGACTCCTTGGGACATCTCCGCCGCTTGAAAAACGCGTTCACGACTGATCGTTGAGCCGTAGATGTTTCTCCAGGCTTTTTCGATTTGTCCCGAAGCCAAATGTCCCAAAAACTCGACAAAAGCCTATATTCCAGGTCAGCACATATAAAAACGGACCCCATTCCCTCTCCAACCCAGATCTGTTTGTCACTTGAGAGCCCTTTCTCTCCTCCTTAACAATACCCACAAAACACATATACACACAATGGCTGACAGAGAACACAGCTTGATCGCATCCATCGATATTGGTACCACTTCCTCAAGAGCAATCCTTTTCAACAGAAAGGGTGAAGAAGTCGCAAAGCACCAAATTGAGTACTCCACCACTGCAAACACCACCGCTGAAGGTGAAACCAAAATCTTCTCTGCTGAAGGTATCACTATTACCGCCACTGAAGACTTGGAGATTGAAGATGACAAGAGCTCTAGAGGTCCAACTTTGAGATTCCCAAACCCAGGTTGGGTTGAGGTCAAGCCAGCTCACGTTTTGGCTAACGGTATTCAATGTCTTGCTGCTTGTATCATCACCCTTGAGAAGATCAACAGCGAGCGTGTCGCCAAGAGCGAGAAGCCTTTGAAGATTACATCTATTGGTATTGCCAACATGAGAGAAACCACCATTGTCTGGGACAAGAAGACTGGTCGTTCCCTCAACTACGGTATCGTCTGGAACGATACCAGAACTGCTGAGATTGTTAACCAAAAGAAGGCCTCAACGTCAGCAGAGAAGCTCGAAGAGTTGAGAGAGAGATGTGGTTTGCCAGTTTCCACCTACTTCTCTGCCTCCAAGTTGAGATGGTTGATTGACAACGATGACGAGGTCAAGACCCTTTATGACAACGGCGAGTTGATGTTCGGTACCATCGACACTTGGTTGATCTACCACATGACTAAGGAGCACGCTCACATCTCCGATGTCACCAACGCTTCCAGAACTATGTTCATGGACATCAACACTTTCAAATACGACGATGAGCTTCTTGCTTTCTGGGACATTGATCCAAAGAAGATTTCATTGCCAAAGATCGTCTCATCTGCTGAGTTTTACGGTTCATTCGCTGTTCCAGACCTTGCTGAATTAGGTTTTGCCAACGCTTTGTCTGCCACTGCCATTGAGAAATTACAAACCATCAACGACACTCCAATCTGTGGTTGTTTGGGTGATCAATCTGCTTCTATGGTTGGTCAATTGGCATTGAAGCAAGGTGCTGCCAAATGTACATACGGTACTGGTTGTTTCTTGTTATACAACACCGGTAAGTCTACCTTGGTCTCCAAGCAGGGTGCCTTGACCACCGTTGGTTTCTGGTTCCCAGCTTTAGCTGAGGCTGAAAACTACCCACACTACGCCTTGGAAGGTTCTATTGCTGTCGCAGGTTCCGTTGTCCAATGGTTGAGAGACAACTTGAAGTTGATCAACGAGGCTCAAGATATCGGTCCATTGGCCAACCAAGTTCCAAACTCTGGAGGTGTTGTCTTCGTTCCAGCCTTCTCTGGTTTGTTCGCTCCATACTGGGACTCTGAAGCCAGAGGTACCATTTTGGGTTTGACTCAATACACCAGTGCTTCTCACATTGCTAGAGCTGCCTTGGAGGGTGTTTGTTATCAAGCCCGTGCTATCTTGAAGGCCATGGCTACTGATGCTGGTGCTGAGGGTGACTTCTTGGAGCAATCTGAAGGTACCTACGAGAAGGCTCCATTGTCCCTTTTGGCTGTTGATGGTGGTATGTCCAAGTCCGATGAGGTTATGCAAATCCAAGCTGATATCTTGGGTCCATGTGTTACTGTTAGAAGATCTCCAAATGCTGAAGCTACTGCTCTTGGTGCTGCAATTGCTGCTGGTATGGCTCAAGAGAAGGCTGCTGACAGATTGTGGGATGACTTGGATGACATTGTCGCTTCTATTGGTGGTGAGTCCCAAGGTGACTTCAAGTCAAAGTCTGTTGACACCGAGAGAAGAGCTCACTGGAGTTTGTGGGAGAGAGCTGTTGAGAGAGCTAAGGGCTGGATCGCCAACTAAGGAGGTTTCCATTATACGATGCATGTCGATATGATTTATGCTTTTGATGTTCATGATATTTTTGCTTACATTCTTTGTTTCCTTTTCTAGTTTCTGCTAATATTCTTATTCACGTTTCATGTACTACTATGTTTGTCTTGTATTCATAAGTCCATGTAGGTTATCGAGGATCTAACATACTACTAAACAAGTAAACATCGATGTAGCGCTCCGGGAGATAGAAGTACGAGGTTATGATGTGTAACCACTAATTCATTGTAGCAGGGGTGTTACCAGTGTCTGTTTACACTAGTGTACCTATATTCCTGCAACTTAGTCGTTTGTCCCAACGTTGGTTATGCATGATTTATTACTGCTGTGACTTTCCCTGTACCATATTTAGCTGGCGCTGGTAGAGCGGTATGAGCCAAATGATTTTGTATTATACTGAAGATAACATCCAGACATCCTGTAAATTTTATAGATGCTATCGCAGTCACAAACTTCTCAGAGCATTTATGGTAAAGGACACAGAAGACATGACGAAGCAGACTCATAAAACAAGGTCGCGGGATGGGCTGGAAATTCGCGGAAATTCAATATTGGGATAGGCGCCAAGGTTCAGCTGTTAGTACTGGGAATTTCGAGGCACTAGCTAGGTGAAAAAAAGTTCAAAAGTTGAAATAGCTTTCCATATTCAACGTGGTTATAGAAGGTCTTGTATCATCAACCTATCTATTTCAAAATGGCTGCAGGTAAGAAGGTCGCTCCAGCCCCATTGTCCTCAAAGGGTGCTTCCAAGTCCAAGACTCCAAAGAACCCATTGGCTGAGTCTAAGCCATTGAAGTTCGGTATCGGACAATCTCTTCAACCAAAGAGAAACTTGTCCAGATTCGTCAAATGGCCAGAATACGTCCGTTTGCAAAGACAGAAAAAGATCTTGTCTTTGAGATTGAAGGTTCCACCAGCTATTGCTCAGTTCCAACACACTTTGGACAGAAACACCGCTGCTGAGGCTTTCAAGTTGTTCAACAAGTACAGACCAGAGACCAAGGCTGAGAAGAAGGAGCGTTTGACCAAGGAAGCCGCTGCTATTGCCGAGGGTAAGACCAGACAAGAGGCCTCCGAGAAGCCATACGTTATCAAGTACGGTTTGAACCACGTTGTCTCTTTGATCGAGAACAAGAAGGCTAAGCTCGTTTTGATTGCCAACGATGTTGACCCAATTGAGTTGGTTATCTTCTTGCCAGCTTTGTGCCGTAAGATGGGTGTTCCATACGCCATCATCAAGGGTAAGGCTAGATTGGGAACTCTTGTTCACCAAAAGACCTCTGCCGTTGCAGCTTTGACCGAGGTTAAGGCTGAGGATGAGTCTGCTTTGGCTACTTTGGTTTCTACCATCAACGCTAACTTCACCGAGAAGTACGAGGAGAACAGAAAGCACTGGGGTGGTGGTATCATGGGTGCTAAGTCCCAAGCTAAGTTGGCTAAGAGAGCTAGAGCTGCTGCTTCCTCCGAGAAGAAGTAAATCTGTTAATTCTCTTTGTAATTTAATCTATATGCATTTTGTATGATTTGCCTAAAGGTAATGAATTGTAGACGCTCATCACGTGACATCATGTTGATTTTGGAATTCACAAAACATGACGTCAAGATCTCATGAAATTCGAAGTGAACCGATCGTTCCTATATAATATATTAATATTGAAAGTTATGGTACAAATCAGAGATACAATTAGTTGTACGTGCAGGATTATTTGAGTACCGCGTAGGTAAATCTATTCAACATCATCAATGGTACATAAATGTTGTAATCATAACGATGACGTGTACTGTGCATTTAATTATCACGCGATGATCACTACTCGGGTCCACTTAATAGACAATGAAACGTCTTTTATACCATCTACACCGGCTGTAGACGTTCTTATACTTTTGAAGGAGCTATATAACCAGATGTTGACACTACCGGGCTGATACATTAAATATTGTTGTTTTTATAACAAGACTAAAACCGAGCTTGATGATACAATCTTATATAGCACTAGATGTGATCTATTAAACTGCACTGATCACACATCATTGACGCTAGATTGTCGTATAAGGTCACATACTTGTCCTATTCAGGAAATCATAGGCTGTCATAACTGACTTATATAATGACCTTTGTACAATTAAGCGAGCTAATATAAAAGTTGAATTGCTGTTTACTGTGTTATACGATCATGCTAAAATGCACAAGGAACGATGTCACCAGTACTATTAGCCCGGCAGATACGTTAAGCAAATTTTTTAGCTATCCTGTAGCTGTTCAAGGTCCTCTGCCTAGAGACCTCGGCCGAAGCCAGGCAGACACAGCTCCAGGGGTACCATAACTCATGTGAGATTAGACGTTTCGACTCCTATATGATAGCTGATCGATAAATTATTGCCCATGGGTAGATTAACTGACACTGCGCGCTCGTCGGAAATAAATATCTCCAGTCATGCTTAATATGCAGAGTTTAAATATGCTCTTTAAAGGTTTGGCAGCTCACAAACACGAAAATTGTTATACGTCGTAGCGAACCCGGGAAAAGTTAATATTTCTGTGGGGTTTACCAGTAGGAGCGCTCCGTTGCTGTTTTATAATTCAATTGCGCTAGTATAAGGAGCAGCGCACCTGGTACCACAAAATAGGGGATTGACGTATATCTTTAGCAACGTGTTTTAAAAATATATTCGCTTAACACCAACCTTTCACAAAGATAATAATATTGACATTTTCAAACCACAAACAGAGAATTACAAGTTCTGATGCTGCTGCAATTAGCATGATCTATTCGCTCGTCATCCGTTCATGATGAAACTTCTAGCGTCAACATCCAGACACCTCTCCACAATTCGCCGGCCTTCGAGATTTCTCAACGTTTTTTTCTCGCATTTCTGGTTAACGGGCACTCCGCTGAGACGCTGATGTCACGAACCGTGCGTCAATGTTTTGTCTGTGATGTTGGTGATTTCAGTAGTTAAGCTACCCAATTTTTTTTTCATTTTAATTTTAGAGTGGTCAACAGAAAAGCACTCCCAATTATCTCATCGATTTGGGCTGTAAGTAAGTAAGTTAGTGGTATAAACAATATGTCATCATTAATTATTGGATGTGACTCCTACGTCGTGCTGCTGATAGTGAGGATTGATCAAATTTTCCTTTGTCTTCTTCCCATAGGTACGATCCAACAGCATTTGATTTAAATACCACTGCTTCTGCACGAATTCGTACAACTTCAGCCAACGCTCTGTTTATTCTTTTTGAAACCCTGTAATGGTTATTAGATTAGCTGGCCAAAGTAATACACTCATACCAAGAGCCTTAACCACCATAGCAAGAAACATGTCAGTCCAAGCCAAGCAACAGATCAACACCACAGCTACTCCAGGGAGTCCGTTGAACGACATTGAAACTGAGAACCATAATCATCATCATCATCACGATCATGATATGTTACACGGAGAAGAAGGTTCTCCATTCTCACTGAATAAGGAGAGTACGCTTAGAGATTATTTGTACAACAACAAACTTTGGGTTGAAAAGATGAATGATTATCAACCACAAATCTTTGATATCAACGGTAAAGGTCAAAGTCCACATACACTTTGGATTGGATGTTCAGATTCTAGATATAATGAAAATGTACTTAATGTATTACCTGGAGAAATTTTCACTTTTAAAAACATTGCAAATATGATTAGTATAGATGATTTAACAACAAAATCAACTTTAGAATTTTCTATAAATGTTCTAAAAGTTAAAAAGATCATTGTATGTGGTCATACTGATTGTGGAGGTATATTAAATTCATTATCATATAACGATCTTGGAGAATCTAATTCTCATTTAGCACAATATCTTGATAAGATTGATAAACTTCGAGATGAAAAATTGGAAGAGTTGAATAAGATTAGTGATATTAAATTGAGAGCAAAAAGATTAGCAGAATTTAATGTTATGAAACAGTTGGATATTTTGAAGAAGCAAAAAGTTGTTATTAATGCATTGAGTAAAGGACAAATTGAACTTTGGGGATTGGTTTATAACGTGGGAACTGGATATTTGGAAGTTGTGGAGGCTTAAAGTTGTTTTTTGGATTAAGTCAATCTGGTGGACTTATAAATTTAACGTCAGATGATAAGATTAATGATCAAAGTACATAGAACAGAATAAGATCATATCATAGAGTTCAATTAATACAATACAGGATATCACTAGAAATTATAGAATCAAGTCAGTTATATGAAGTAGTAGAATTCAGTACAATAGCTGAAGGGTAATACGAAAAAGTAGAGATATATTATTAACTAGACGTAGCGAGGTTCGATAAAAGTTATCAGCATTTGACACATTTCATGCAGAACAGATGTCTGCATTTTGTATAACAATACGCTGTAAAATAACCAGATACAAAAGAGTGCAGGTTCAGGGGGCAAATAACATTTATCACTAGTCCTTAATATAAATTGATCATGCATCGGATATACCAATTATAAATGTACAATCGAGCTGCAGTTTATAGTTCTCTAGATCAATATTGTAATTTGTTGTCGATCATTCTCGAACGTCGGGTTTATCTCATTATATAACTATCTGTGCTATGATAGGAGCTCATTGATACTGATATGAACGTGTAGTATAATATATTCTAATAACTAGCACTTATAGTAGCAGAGTAAATAATAACCAGTGTACTACTGTATTTCCCAGGGACTAGCCAGCTGCAGGTGCATAATAATCTCCTTATACTTATACGTCGACATGTCATGATAATCAGCATCTTATCATTAATATTGCACCAGCAATAAATTTACCGAGGCTTCACTCATTACTGCTCCAATCATTATAAATATAAGCTATAGAACAGCTATAAGATGTACTGATATTAATCTCATAATCTTCTGAATATTATGTAACGTTTGCTTTGTATTATAATTATAACCGGCTATACCAAATATATGGTGTTCATGATTGTCGACTAAAGTTTAGGGGCCGGAGTGATTGAGAACATGATATTAAATATCTGATGATTAGAACTGTAGAATAATTGATTAGCAGCGTATACATGTTCCAAAATCTAGACGTTATTTATATACGTCTAATATTATGAGTGATCTTAACTAGGGCTAATCTGTACGTCGTTAACCCCTGCACTAATTTATATTATAACTAGTGGACCAGACAATCTAGTGGCGATTGAGTATATATATAGTTACATTTTGTTTCTCGAGGGCTATTTATATATTGTTCTAGATCTAGGCATCGCGATTCGTTATGTTCTAGCTGCAAAGTACTGATCCAGTTAAATTAATATAGACACTTATATATAGAGCTAGCAATTATAAGTATAAGTGTATTTACTGGTCAAACGGTATAAACTTTGATAACCAATAAATAAATTATACGTCATCGAAAGCATGATAAAGAATCATATATCATATCTTATTCTACCGTATAATCATTGACAGCTAATTAGTTGCAGCAGCAATAGCTGTTAATCATGTGCATTAAGAGTATGAGAGCGATCAATGTACTGATAATTATAATGCTGGGCGATAAGCAAATTATTTAGTTGTATAAGATTTAGTCCCGAGAACCCATGTGAGAGATATGCCATAAATCTGCGGGCGGGTGGTTTATAATCTGATCTATCTGTCAAGAACCCATGCAGTGGGCCAGTGGCTCGAAGCTCTTTTTTGTATACTCGAAGATGATGACGTTAACATCAGGTAACTTAACCCCTATTTCAGAATAACTTTTGGAAGCTCAGATCCCAAGATGTTGTACACGAACACAACAATAGCTTTGGTATATATAAACTTACCATCAATCATCAGCCAAAAGAAAGATACAATTCTTGAACAATCCCAAGATTGCTTAAAACTCTAAACTCTCCGAGCAAGGACTGTGTTAAATTCGAGACGTACAGCAGCTAAGATATATTCTATGATTATGACAATTGATAGCCAAATTTAAATGTAAAGATTGCGTTGTTCCGTTACGCCCACGCACGCGTTCTGCCCCATCGCAGCCTAATCGCACAGATTCAGGTGCAAATCTGCGTACTCCCTCGGCGGTAGCGCCACGCCTGTCACCCTTTATAAAGAACTCGTAGTTAAAAAATGTGTCTTAAGTACTGTGGATTCACTTGAACGCCCCAGTTAATTGTAATTTATACAAATGCACTAATTATTAGTCAATATGCGCGTGTGTGTCACACTCACACAGTCCACTGTCCGAGAATGAGAGATATGCGATTTCGAAATATTATTAATTAAACGTTGTCTTGAAATGAGTGTTACGATCCCCTTATCAGTAGCGCTGCACTTGTACTTTGATCGTAACAACGCTAAATATTTTAAACTAGGGCCTTGGATAATAAAACGATTCAACGCCACCGATTCTGTGCTGCTACATCAACATATTCACCAGAGAATAGCAAGAGCTTATAATACAACAGCAACAACAACACCAGGTTAGCAGCTAGTTTAGTTAGTCAGCACCACCCCGAGAAACCTAGAGAAAGCCACAGCAACAATGAACGACACCACAAAGGAGATAACCAAACCTCCAACTGTAAGTGTTAGAAGACGTCGTTCAAGTCTAAGTTCTTCTTCAAGGATCGCACTTGAGAACACGATGCTTTTAAACTCTGTCAAAGTGAACTATCCGTTATATGCCATTGATGAAGAAAATAGAAGATCTATACCACATGGTCAAAGAGAACTTATTCAAGAATATCTTGATAAATCTCCCTCTTTGCAAAAATTGATCACAAGAAGAAAATATTCGACAAATGTTGATGAACGTAACTATCTATCAGTATATGAATATCAGATCAATGATCATTGGATCATTTGGGATTATAATACGGGTTATGTATTCTTTACTGGACTTTGGAAAGCATGTGGTAATACCAAGACGGATATTGTTAAATTGGTTGAAAATATCCCATCTTTACAAACTTGTGTTAAAAGGGTACGTGGAGGATTTTTAAAGATCCAGGGAACTTGGTTACCTTTTTATAAAGTTCGAGAATTGGCAAAGAATTTTTCATTTAACATTCGTTATTGTTTAGTTCCAATCTTTGGACCAAGTTTCCCCCTGGAATGTTTAAAGCCAAATGATGTTAATTTTGGGAAATTGGTTGATGTTAATGCTCCACCGATCATAAAGACAAATCGTCGTAGATCAACACAGAATGTTAACCATAGTCATAGTTCTATTCATAATAGTTCATATGCAATATCTAAAAAGGTTAAAAGATCTCATTCTGATTCATTAAATCATATTCCAATATTTGAAATGGAGGAGATTTTAAAAGCTTCAAAACAACTTCATGATTTGGCTTATAACAATAATAAGACTGTTTATAATGAAATGCATACGACAATACCAACACAACCATCGTTTATGTCATATGATGGTAATAATAATATGTCATATAACCATACAAATAATAACATTACCAAAAGATCAAGTTCTTTTAATTATGGTGGTCTTGTATGGTCATGGAATGATAATAACAATCTAAAGATATTGGGTAAAGATTTAATGTCTAATAACGATTCTGGATCTGCAATCGTTGAAGAGGATGATAATAAATATACATCAAATTCTGAATCAAATCTTGTCAATGCATTCAATTCAAATTCAAAGATTAATGATCATCATTCAAATAATAATAGTTATAAGAATAATTCAAATCTTATGGATATAACTCCAAAGAGTTATGATGGTTATGAAACCGTTATAAGTGCTGCTCAACAGTTGATCAATTTCTCTACACCAAAGAGAAGAGAATCAAAGGGTAAGATGGATATTGATGGGTTATTGAGTTGATATCTTTTGTTTCATTGTTATTGGTATTATTGTATGGTTTGTTTGGTTGGTTTGCATGGATATTATGGTTCTCTTGCTGAGAGTTTTGACATTTTGATCGTTTGATCTGGACTTTCGTTTTATTCTTATTCTTCTTATTCTTATTCTTTCTCTTCTTTCTCTTTCTCTTTCTCTTTGCTTTATACAGTTAACTCTGTCATATTTCTTTTATACCTCAACGATATAGGCTGAAGTTCATATTTTATATTATACACATCAGTATAACAAACATCTAATTTACCCTGTAGTTTTTAATGGTCATTGCAGTCTATTGATTTATATCTATAAAGACTAATGTAAGCTCATCGGGTAAGCGACAAATAAATTTTTTAAACATCAACACTGCTAAAAAATACAAATATACTAAGCAAACAGCTTAACTATACAACAAAAACACTGACATACTCCAGTATCCATACTTATACAGAATTATAATGGATGGAATCACAAGGTGAGTAGCAGTATATAGAGAAATATCCTTGTTCATACTAACAAATATAACACAGAGTATCGAGAAAAGACATATACGGTGATACTGATGAACAATCCGTGTCTGAACAAGTTGTACTTCCCAAACTTGAGTTTGAAATAATAGAAAACAACCCAGATGATGAACAACAGGATCAAACGATGCAAGATGAAGAATTTGACTTTCCTCTGTTCTCATTCGGTGGTGGTGGTACTGATCCAGAAACCACCAATTCAAAAGACGAAGAAAGAGGTCGTACAATGGAGAAATCAACATTGGTAAAAGTCTCATTAAGGTCACCTTCTCCTATGGCAAGGCAAGAACGTCCCGATTCGTACTATTTTGCTCAATATACCGATAATGAATTATTACAATTTCAACAGGTTGCAATGACAGCAGATGATATATTCAAGTTATCTTCTAACATTGTGGTGAATAATCCATACGATAAGATAATGGATTTAGATAAGTATAATGCTCATATCCAGAGAGATATAGATTCTTTTAAGAAGATAAAGACTAGACCAGGTAAAAAGGCAAGAATAGCACGGTTACAATCCAAAAGAGGAATACAAAAGAGGAAAGAGTATCAAAAGTTATTGGATGAAGAAGCTCGTAAGAAACTTATGAAGAAGATTAACCGTACAAGAGGTGGTAAGAAACATAAGAAGAAGACTACGGATAATACAGATACGAAGTCAAATGATAATACCAATAATAATCAGAAGAAGAATACAGGTAATAGGAATAATAATAAGAATAATAATAAGAACAAGGGTAAGAATGTTAAGAACAAACCTGTTAATCGAACAGAATGAATATTATATCAAAAGAAGACCTTGTGTTTACCAAATGACGTTATGAATAGTACAATAATAATAATGATATATAAATTCTCAATTGTAGTTATCCTCCATGAATGCTCTACCAATCTCAACAGCCAAATTTCTTCTAACCATCTTTAACAAAGATTTAAGATCCTTTGGTGGTGTTACACCGGCTTCTGAAAGATAAGTAACCCAATAATCTGATGCAAACTGTCCCTGATTTATAGAAATTTGATATAGTTCATCACAATCCTTTTGGGTTTTAAGATTCTTCTTATCTTTTGATAACATTATAACTTGTTCAAATTTATCCATGATCTTTATAACTGTTAATAAATCATCCTTTAACAATACTTTTGGTGGTACTCTAAAGATAATGAACGGTAAGAGTTGTGATATCAAGATTCCAAAGAGTCTTGGTGGTAAATATGGGAATTTTAATAGACTGATTAATTTTTTCAACGCCATTCTTAAAGATCCTTCACTCTTCAACTTCCAAAATTGATACAACACTGCATATGGAGCCAACGTTTGTCTCAACAATGGAGATAATTTCAACGTATCAGGATCAACATTAGGAATGGTAATCTTCTCATCGATAGTGGCATTTATAACTAGATCTTCCACCGGTGACCCTGTCATCAATGAGTTTTCAAAGAGTAACCATGATTGATATTTGACATATTCAACTTCACCAGCTCGTGTAAATAGATTCAAAGCTTCTAATAATAAACCTTCTGCAAGTGATCTTTGTGCAGCTGTTCTAAAGATTGAATGTGCAACTTGTGGTAATTTTAAACTTGCACATATCGTTAATGCCCATTCTATATCATCGTTATTTTGGAAATCAAACCTTGGTAAATATTCTGCAATAACTGAACGTGCAACAGGATTACGTGAAGATGCTAATAGACCAATTCCAACAGGAACCAATTTAGAAACTTCTAAACAATCCAATGCATGTGTATGTAATAAAAATTCTGATGGATCCGTTGTAGAGAAAAGATCCTGGGTCATTAAGAGTGATGATGTTGTCTTATGATCTTCATCAAATGAATAACCTCTTAATAAACCCTTTGCTTCACAAAGAACAGAAACATAGGCAGCAGTTGCAGTATTAAATGAACTTATTGCCCTTAGGGCTTGTAAAAATGATCCTTCAAAGATATCGACACATGCTAATTCCCAAATTGAAGTTTGATCAGGTTGATGACGTTGAATCGATAATGTGAAATATTCCTCGATAAGTTCTGTTGATGGTATATGATAATAGATCAACCCTATAAGGGATTCATACCATGTAGATGATTCTTGTAATATCGTTGTCTTATTACCAGAGAGAATACTCAAGAATGTCTTTAAATTTCTAGTCATCTCTGGATTCAAAGGGTCTCGTATAGATGCATTTGATGTTGCCTTAACTGCAACGGATTTCCATTTCGAAAAGATCTCTTCAGGTGAATTTTCTGGATATGATTCTAAAAGATGATAAGTATCAACGAACAAATTGTATAGTTGTTCATCTGTTTTAATCAAATCTTCGAATTTGGATTGTTTGATGGCTTCTGAAGCAGTAGAGTATAATCCTCTAAGTGTCAATTGTGTAATGAATTTCCAAAAATATGGATGAGTATATGGAGTCTCAGATTGCATGATTTCATCAGCAAATTGTTTATCAGGCTGTGGATCTGCCATGTTTACCCAAAGTGACAATGCCTGTGGAATATCATGGCTATTGGTGAAATATAGTGCCTTGAGACAGTTGAGGATGAAAAGGACCTCTTCAAGCTCAAAGATCGAACCTTCTGGATCGTTATTTTCTCTCTTCTTTGCAATATAGGATTGTAATTCATCGATTGTCATATCCATAGCCTTGCTAAGGACTTGTGCTTGTTCTCTTTGAGCATTCTTCTTAATAACACCTGCTGTTGGAACAGAGTAATATTTCTCATCTCCAAGGGCATCATAGATACTGTACAAGTTTGAAACGTATTCAACGTATTGATCGCCATTGTCGAACGTCGGCACAGTGCTCGTATAGATCTTTGTCTCCTGCGGATACACTTTGATCTTCTTGTTACTGTGAGGTGCCTGTGAGATGAATCCAACACCATCGATTCCGTTTGGATTGAGTACAAATTTCAAGATACGAGAAGATGATCTCCAGGCATCAACACCTTCTGGTGGGATTGGCGCCTCGTCAAACCGCGTAAGTAGAACTTTGGAAACTTCATCAACTTCCTGTAAATCGTCTTCGACAAAGTCGAATGTCTCATCCATGAGCTCAATGTCTCCTGTCATCGTTGTGCTAATTTCCTCTGGTGTCCAATGCGTTGGATCTCTCGAGGGATTCGATCTTTGTTTGTTGAACTTTCTTTAAAAATGTAAACAAAACTTTTTTTGGGCCAAAATTAACTATGGAGGTCGGATTACGTTCACCACGGCATGACTTCCGACCTCTAATACAAAAATTTATTTTGCAAGCTCATCGGACCTCTCGAGGATGGAAAGTACACACAGTTCAGTTGGTTCAACTCCTTGGAACAAGGGACAGAGACAAGACAATGACACAGGTACGTGTTTTGAGAAGCTCGGCTTTTTCTTTAGGTTCATTTACTAACATTTGTGTTTTACAAAACAGAATCTCACCACTGCTGAAGCTGTCACCAAGTTCCTCAGATCAAAGGGAACATCTGTACAAGACATCATAGACGTATCCAGGCTCCTACTTGCCGATGAATTGGACATTTATCTTCCTAATAGAGTCACGTTTGTGTTTGATCTTCTTGTGGATCGTTTGAACGATACCAAACAGACAAAGTTTAGATCTTCACCTTTAGTCTGGGAACTCTTTAACCATACATGGAAACTATTGGATAAGGATCTCAAAGTTAGAAATCGTTCATTCCAAAACTTTAGATTTGGAGAATCAATCTCATCAGCACTTGTACTGTTACCAAAAGATGACACAAATGCCATAGAAACGATAACACAGACTTTGAAATTAGTTCGTTTAGGGTCTCCATTACTTAATTCTCAGGATCATGCAGCTCAAATTTTGGCATCTTACTTACAACTGACAAGTTTAAACTCACAACAAGAACAGATCAATGAGATTGTTGCGTTTTTCAAGTCGTCAGTGACCGTTGAGAAGTACACTTCAAAATTCATCTCATCTTTTGTATCTATTGCATTACCTTCTATTCTAAATGTAATCTCTGAGAATGATCATGCTCAACCACTTATAACACTCATAAAGAGAACGGTGTTACATAAGGATCATCTATCACATCTCAAAGAGAATGTTGATCTATTGTTGAAACAAGAGGCTACAGAAGATGGAGTTGTCCAATTTTACAGACTAATCGTTGATACTCTATCAAAGAGTGATATTGAAACATTAGAGGAGATCTTTACAAAGATAACAATCAGAGATCCTGAATCATCAGAAAAGCTTTTGAAATATCTTTCACAGACAAAGAGATCATTATCTTCATCATTCACTTTGAATCTCTTTGAGATTGAATTCTCCAAGATTGGAGGACATAATTGGAAGTTGATAAATTCAATATTAGAACTTGATGTAGATATCACAACTCAAAATGCAAAGAAGATAATGGATACATTGGAAGATTCCAAAGGAGTAGAAGAAGAAATTATCTATTCAATAGGTAAACAGATTGTGGATGCATTTGTGAGAGTTAGAGAACAAGAAGATTTCTTTAAACTTTATACATTGGTTTTATCGGAGAAAAAACATACAATATGGACTTCAAAGAAGTTTTGTGATGTTGTATCAAAGAGTGTTTCTTCTTTATCAGCAACACAGTTGAAGACTCTTGTGGGATCTATATTCCAAGATGAAGTTGATTCTAAATATTTTGTTCTTTCAACCATATTACAAGGTTTATTTGATATCAAGGATAAAGTCATATTGACACAATCAAATGACATCTTTAGACCTGTTTTCCACATAGATGAATCGTCAAATGATGATATTTGGAACTTGAGATATCAACTCTTATGTCTTCATGATGATATCATAACAGAAGTTGAAATGCATGAATTATCAAAGTTACAATACACTTCAAATGAATATCAAATGTATACATTGTTTAGACTTAGAGAGTTGATTGAATTTGACACAAAGATCCTGATCAGTTCATTCATGAGTTTTATTAAGAAACATCATACCACAGAAGTACTCAAGATGGCATTTGAACGTTGGTTTGTTCTCATAAATTCACTCTTTGATAAACAACAAATCGATGTCTTAGTTTCATATTTGCTCAAGGATGAAAAGCTCACAGAGGAAGTTTTACAAAACCATAACATCTTTGAACAGACAATGGTGATGGATTCTTTTATAACCAAAATCATGGAACATCTTAACAAGAAGCATTCAGAGTTCTATGTGACTCTGTTAAAGACCATTCCAATCCAATGTTTCCCAAGACGTGATAAAGTCCCATTGCTCAATTTGCTCGTTGACAAGCTTGGGGAATCAGGATTAGAGCTCTATCTCCAGACGATATCTCATATCCTTCAAACACCAACTTTTAAATCTAAAGTTGAATCAGATTTGAAGTTGATTGGATCAATTGTGGAGAAATTCCCATCATCTGATCTATTCAATACGATTTGGAAGCAGAGGATCCTTAATATGAAAGAATCTTCAAACATGGAATTTATCGAGAAGACCATCAAATTTGTTTCAAAGGGTCTTTCTAAATCTTCCATTGACAATGTTTCTTCTTCTATGTATATGGCTTTTACAATTCTGTCTAATCAATCAGAGAATATTGATACATCTTCCATCAAATCAAAATTTGTGGACTCTGCAAAGACTTTGTTAAGTTCATACCTCACTTCAAACCAACAAGAAGTCTCAACTATTGCATGGCTTTTAAGAGTCTTATATACACTTGATTTGGAACAAGATGACTTTGAGAAGCTTTATAGTTCACTTTTAACCTTTGGAGAATCGATTCAGCATAAATCTGATCATTCAGAGACAAGGGCAAACTTATTTCTTCTGTTATCCAAGTATAAACATCAAGATTCCACCTTGGAGTTCTTTGAATCTCTGTATATCGTTCTTCGAGAGAGTGGTGTTCAAAGATCCCAGATAAACGATGGATTGACCAAAGTGATAGACACTATAACCGATGAGACCTTATTCAATGATTCTTTCAAGATTGTCATTGGATCGATTAAAGATACTGAACAATTACCTTATATTCTGGAGATCTTATCAGACTATTGGACTTGCTTCAAGAGATCCAATGGATCGAGTCAAGATCTCTTTGTATCTTCCATCTCAACAATCTCGTCTAATAACTCATCATTATCAACGTCATCCAAGATAACCATCTTGGAAGCATTGAAAGCTCTTCTTGTTGAAAAGAATTGGATCATCACACAATATGGACTTGAACTTATAATCTCTATGTTAACCAGATTCATAGATACGTTGGATTTGGAAGATGTTGAATCCGAAAGGGTATTTCTTCTTTCTTCGATGTGTATGTCCAATATTCTTCTGTTCCATCGTTATAGATTATCAAACCGTCATCATATTGTTCTATCGTTCTTTAATTCGTTGTTTAAAGTGTTGACTATACAAAGAGGGGTTTCAAAACTTCAACATTCCAAATCTGCAGCTGAAAGTGTTCAAAGATTACTTTCCAATTTGTGTGAACCATCACAATCAAGAGAATCAGGACAACAGACTGAATCATTGGTCTCCACTTCAAATCTTTTGAAAAAGGCATTGAGAAGACATGTTCATGTTTTATTACTTTCGTATATCAACTTATCCTTAAAGTTTTCATTTGAACCAGAAGTTAGAGAGTTGTTATTACCAGGAATATTTGGGATATTTGATGTATTATCCGATAATGAGTTGATACTTGTAAGTACATCGTTGGATAATTCAGGAAGGGTTTATTATAGAACGTTGTACGATGATTATAAGAAAACTGGTAAATGGAACACTGATCAATGATCTGTATAATGACATAAATATTAACTGTTAACCCAACCTTGTATAACTCCGACGTGCAACTGCATCTTTTAAAGCGTTGTATTTTGAAGATACAATTTCATCAATATTATGTATTATATCCCAAGCTTGTTTATGGAATTTAAAAGTATGTTGATCTGATATCAATGAATTGTCACCATTTGCAACAGAATCTAGATGATGAAGATAGTATTCATATTTTAGAATATCCTTTCTTGTGATTAAACCTTGTAATGTACCATTTGATTCAACCAATATACATCTTGGTCCCAGTTTATGGAATAATTCCATAACGTTTTCCAATGCAACGTTAACATCAACAGATAATGGAGCTTTATTTACCAAATGGGTAAAATTTAAGGTATTTGATTCATCATCTTCGTATAAACCTTCTTGGTTAAAGATACATTGTGTATCTGTTGAGATATTGTTATTCCCATTTATCGTTGAATAAAGATCTTCACGAGTGATATAACCTTTTATTAAAGGTCTTGTTGAACTTTGAACGATTGGGAAATGTTGAAAATCCGTTGATTCCAAGATTTTGGTTAATTTTGCCAAATTTAATCCATTTAATGGTAAACAAACAACTTTAATGGTCATTGCATCTTTTATTGGATGATTAAAAAATTCATAATCTTCATTTGGATCAATAAATGGTAATCCATTGAATATGATCATTTGATCTGCAATACCACCACCTTTTGCACCAAATCTATCATTTATCAATTTTGTAGTTGCAACTGTTATCATTGTTGGTATGATATATTTCAAAGCACCAGTTAATTCAAACATTATAACAACAACACATATGGTGAGATGAGTCATTCCACTTAGACATGCACCAGCACCTAAGAATGCATAAACACCTGGATCAATACAATTATCATAATCAGCAGAACAACCAGATCTAAAAAATGGAGAATTTGGATTTGATTTTCTCCATAGTTGAAACAATATCCCCAAAGCTCTACCAAATGTTGCACCTGTTGCCATTGATGGTACAAATATCCCCGCAGGGACTTTACATCCATATGTGAAGATTGTGAAAACCATTCTTAATGCAGTTGCAATCAATAGAGATGCAATTGCATTAAAAGTTTGAGTTTTTGTAGTTAGATGACATATTCCATGATGTGGATGATCTTCACAATCTTGAAATAAGAATTGCATTGATTCAGTCATATCCATTCTTAAGAAATCGTTAAAATAACTTATTGAAGCAGTAATTATTGCCAAAAAGGCAACTTCTTTAAGATATATCTGTGAAAGATAATTTTTTCTAAAATTAACAGCTTTAATGTTAAATTTTGTAACAATGATACCATAAATACCACCAAATATACCAAGGATGATATAGATTGGTATTTCAAAAAAATGCCAATCTTGATCAAATGTCACTTCGAATAGGACAACTTGACCTGTTCTAAATGGATCGATGAATTGGAGAGTTGCAACTGCAATCAACGAACAATAATATGATTCCCACATTGTTGAAAGTTTGAACATATTTGAAATCTCTTCAACGCTAAATAGGACACCACCCATTGGTGAACCAAATGCAACTGCAACACCGGCACCACTTGAAGCAACAAGGACATTTCTAAACCAAATGTTCTTTTGGGATGATTTCATAATGTTTATTGCAAAGATTTTGGAAATGATACTTCCAATACACACTGCATAATGAACACTTGGACCTTCTTTACCAACACTTAAACCAGATGCAATCGCTAGGGGTAATCCAATACTTTTCATTAAAAAAGTTGATAAATTCAAGAATTTATCAATTGTAAAACCTGAAACTATACATTTTATTTCAGATATTCCAGAACCTGAAGCCATTGAAGCATATGACATAACTAATTTACTTGAAATGATTGCAAATGACATTGAAATGAATAAAAACATTGTATAGTTCCATGGAGTAAAAGAACTATATTTAACCCATTGATTTGAACAATTTGATTCATCCAATTCACCCCAACAACAAAAATTCTCATTAAGATAAAAGGCACCTTTACAATAACCTGTTCTAATATTTGATAAATATTCTGTTAGAACGTTTAAGATGGCCGCTGTTGAACCGATACATAGACCGACAATTGTAAGTATGATATAAGTTTGTATGGATTCGTAGAATGTCCATAATCTTGATGAAGTATTTGATGATCTTCTCTTATGAAATTGAAGGTTATCCTTCACCCAATCTGTTGTTTCAAAATCATCAAATCTTGAAAGTTGAGGGATATTTGAATTCCAACTTGTTCTGTTTGTAAGTGGATCGATGGGTATGGGCATTTGTAGTGGTTATGGTTAGCTAAAAGTTAGCTAGAAGTTAGCCGCTGTGTGTTAACCGCTGTGTGTAGTTGAATAATGAAGAGAAGTTCAAGTTGTGTTTATGTTTTGATAAGTTTTAATTGTATACGTAATTCCGCGCTTTGTATAATTAGTGGGGAATATAAGGGAATGACTACTACTGTTATGTATATAAGATGTCATATGATATTAACTACAGATAATGGTTATACATAGAATGATTCATATGATACATTAAAATAAAAGATAGATTATACAAAAATGATATACGGACAATGGTTATATAATAGTATGACATATGTCATATGAATAGAATAGAATAGAATAGAAATATATGATATGATATGTCATATGATATGTCATATGATATGTCATATGAGTATATATCTATAAACACTGACGTAATACAAAAGATTTCAATTGACCAAATACAAAATTTCCAGCTTTTTTTGTATTATCATTTTTGGTAAATTTATCAAAACTTGTTGGATCTCTATGAGTTGTTGGATTAATTGGTGACTGTATTATTGTTATTGTTAGTATAGACGTTATAGATATATCATATGACATAGCATATATATGTTATATACATACACAATTCCCATCATAATCATATGTCTTGATATTTATATCGTTATAACCATGTTGTATATTAAAAGGACCAGGATTTTGTGGTTGTTCAGGAATATTGAAACCCATGTTACTGTTATATTGTTCTATGAAAGTGATTGACTTATGAATAGTATATATATGATATATATTCAATTGACAATAAAGTGAAAGAAGGAACAATAGTTTACTTAAAAGTATTTAATCAATGTCAAAAGCAAAGATATATATAAACTGTCATTATGATTGCTTCTTTATTGTTGCTATATGATTGATAGTGATGGGTGGTTATGAAGCACGTGTATATGATGTTACATAATATGTATATGACATAATGAATTATGTCATAAGAAAAAGGTGCTGCGCCTACTAAAAAAAATCATTGATCATTTTGCACAGCCGGAATTTCACATAGAAATTCTCAGTTTATTTTTGGAAATTTCTTAGCAGCTGTAGTTTGTCTGTTGTCTGTTTGTTATATCACACCAATGATCGTGTCAGAAAGCTAATGGTCATGTTATCATTGCCCTGGCTTTACTGTTATTGCCACTGTCTACATAGTAAGCACCCTCTATGAGATAAAGATTGTTAACAGTTTACGTCATCTGCCTGTACATAGTTAACTAAACATTTTATATTATGCACAGCTCATGAAAAATGATCTAAGCCTCCATTGGCATCAAATGACATTCAGACGCGCGTTGATCTATAAATATTTTTATTAGCGACCGTCAAGCTGACAGTGATAATATTATAAAAGAGAATCTTTTACATCGATTCACACCTTTTACTCTTTCCATTATAATCATACCAGTTAGACTTATATCATACTTATCATACTCAACAGCTGGATATATTACATTCTCTTAAAATAGCATCAACGTTATAAGCATACACTAATAACTAATAACTAATAATACAATCATAACAATGGGTCATCATAATCAACAACAATACTATGCACCACCACCACCACAAGGTTATTATCAACAACAACCACAACCTATTTATATCCAACAAGCACCACCACAAAAAGAGTCTTCATGTTGTGGAACATGTTGTAAGATATTATGTTGTCTATGGATATTGG
>JAJLRR010000039.1:0-12343 GCA_030567175.1 Williopsis lachancei
ATTTGTTTTCTGATCTGCAAGCTATAAAGAAGAGAAATGCAAGAAGGGAATTCTTAACAGATTATGATCAACTTACCAAAACTCTGAACAAGGTGAAACATTCACTCAATGATGATAAATTGTTTGATATATAAACTTTCAGCCATAACAAACATGCTAATGAATTATTTAATGAAGCTTAACAAATATAGCAATATTTATATTTCAAGGCAGCGTTGAACAGTGCATTGTAGTTTGAGACATCAGCAAGTAATCACATCAGTATATATATGCTAGTGATATTCTGTTCGTAAATTCAGATTGAACGTTACCCATAATATTAGTAGCAGTAGACTGTAGTAGTAGTTAACGCCCTAGTATGGCATATGCATAACTGCCCATCTCGTTGGCCAAAGCGTACGCAAATCGTAAATCACAGCCATATTAAACAGTCCATCTTCGTAAGTTGCTTTGCATCGCTTCGTAAAAAAATTGTACTTTGGATTTTGGGTTGAGCAGACACGCACAGAGAAAATGAGGTGGCTTCGTAATGGTGAGTTTACGATGGAGAGGATGATGGATATATCTTGAATTTTCAAAATTAGGAGAAGTTTATATTGATAATATGGGATTATAGAAGTGATGTCTGTGAGTATAACCATATTATTAGATTTAAATAATTCAAACTATAACCTTGTCATATTGTGAATTTTATGACTTTTGCCATAGTTAACCAATGATAGCAGTAGTAACTTATTTTTCAATATGTGTCAATTTTGAATTGAGGTTGCGGTATTCGGTTCCCGGGTAGATATGCATCATAGTATTGATCGGCAGTACTTCCTACATCAATTTACATTGTCTAAAGATCTGTCATATGACAAGAGATGAGGTTATGTTATATTAGATATATATTATATACATAAGACTATAGACATCCAGCCAGATTCTTTATACAATTAAGAGTAGTTTCACTCCTCCCATGAATATTTTGTCTTCCAATGAGGAAATCCAAGTCCAACACCCCAATCATCATTTATAAATCTCTGCGGATCCCTTTCACCAATTGAATCCAATTCATCAATTTCTTCATCTGTTAATTGTGGAATATCTCTATAACCTTCAATTCTTGAAGGATTTGTAGTTCTAGTAATAACTATTCTATCACGAAGTAAATGATAAGCATAGAGGACATTTGCAGGTGATGTATTGTGTTCTTGTGCAATTTTTTGAACAATTGGTTCTTTTAACAACGGTACACCTGTTGAACCTAATGGTGAAAATGCAGCAATTTTAATACCTTTTGATTCTGCATAATTGACAAGATCCAAAGATGGAATCTTTGGATGTAATTCAATTTGTAAAACACTTGGAATAACACCAGTTTCATCAATGGTTCTTTGAATATGATCCTGTGTAAAATTTGAGACTCCAACACTCTTAACCAAACCTTTTGCCTTTAGATCCAGCAGTTGTTTATAAGCTGTTAACCAATCACCTTCTTCATCAAATAACAATGCACCGTTGGAATCAACAGGTGTCTTTGGTAATCCTTCTTCATCAGTTCCTTTAAAACAAACAGGCCAATGTTGTAGAACTAAATCGACATAGTCAATACCTAAATCCTGTAAAGATTTATCAATAGAAACATCAGCTCTATTCCAAAGTGCAGGCCAAACTTTTGTTGTAATGAATAAATCTTTTCTTTGAATAATACCTTCATTAAACAATCTTTGTAAAGTTTTACCAATACTTGGTTCACTACCATAGAACCATGCAGTATCAATACTTCTATAACCTTCTCTAATAGCTTTTTCTAATACATCTTCAACAGTATGAAATTCATCTTCATTCCATGGAGTTCCAATTGTTAATGCAGGCATTAAATTACCATCGTTTAATTGGACTGTTAAACTGTTTGTTAGTGTCATTGTAATGAATATATTGATTGTTGATGACTTGTAAGAATGAACAAGTAATAATTATGAAATATAAGTTCTTTGTTGCTCTTTTTATATTCAAATTAATGAATGTCTATAAACCTTTAGCCTTACACTTTTCTTCTTCTTCTTCTTCTTCTTAGTAACTAACGCACGACATTTGACCGAAGATTGTTATAGTAAGATAAATGGATGTCTATGATCCATATCAACGGTTCTCTGATGTCCATTAAAGTTTAGTAAAGAAGTTAGCCTTACGATTTTACCGTTAGACCTCATTAATATAGCTCATTGTTATATGCAGTGGATATTGGTAGTAAATTATTACTATTACTACTACTAGTAGTTAAGTTTATATAACAAAGCCGCGTTATAAAATGAATTACGTAGTCCCCACGTAAATAAATAAAAAGAATAAAAAATAATTTTATGTGGGGGATGCATTTCACCCCCAATTTTTTTGTACAATACTTAATACTTAACAATTTTTTGGTGGATGGAATAATTTGCCTATGGATCGCGGATAGTTCAATTCTGTTGATAATTCAGGATAGTATTACAACTACTACGCTGTAAAGGATAACCAAAGATTTCAGAGTAAACAATATACAATGTCACAACAGGTTAACCGTGCTGCGACACAGTCAATAGTGTCCAAGTATATCAACAAGCAGACCTTGAAGTGAGTATCTATTCCATATGCTATACATCCAGCTGTCATAGCATAGCACAGCATATGCTATGTCATATGCTATGTCATATGCTATATATACCATATACTAACAAAGTTATACAAAGATACGTATTTACAACACATTTTTGGGGTCCAGTTTCAAATTTTGGTATTCCACTTGCAGCAATTCATGATATTAAAAAAGATCCAGAAACTATTAGTGGACCAATGACTGGAGCATTAATTATATATTCAGGAGTATTTATGAGATATGCACTTGCAGTTACACCTGCAAATTATTTGTTACTTGGATGTCATATTGTTAATGAAGGTGCTCAATTGGTTCAAGGTTATAGATTTTTGGATTATTGGTATTTAAGTGGTAAGGATAAAAAACCGGTTTCTGAGAAATGATATGAGCCATATGACAGTAAGATAATAGTAAAAGATAACAATATACGAATACATTATACATTATACTTATACTAGCTCTATATAGTTATCTATTCGAATAAACCCTTTGCCTTATCAACGTTTTGAGTAGGACCAAGTTCATTTATCTGTTGTGATTGAGTTGGTCCAAGTGCTGTGTTATCATTATCATCGTCATTATCATTAGCCAACTTCCTCTTCTTTAAAGATTCAATATATTCAATTTTGGCATCTTGAATAACTTTATTCCTTGTATTTATTAAAGATTTTAGAGTTAAATTATCCAAATTTGGATCACCCCATGAGATCTTTGGATTATCTGATTCAATTGAATAAGGATAAGAGTCGTTATCATTATTGTTATTGTTATTGTTATTAGCTATGTTATCATTATCATTCTCATTCTCATTCTCATTCTCATTCTCATTATCATTATCAACCGCCACAAACAAAGGTTCATTGATCTCAACGGTTGTTTGATTTGAGTTGTCATTGTCATTGTCATTGTCATTATCCATATTCATATCCATATTATTAGCTTTGATATTACCCGCCGTGTATATAACAGGAATACTAACATTTGTACTAACAGATATCTTCTTCTTTACCGGTACTGATAAAGATGTACTAACATCCTTATCATTATCTGTATCCAATATCAATCTAATTAACAATCCATTAGAATTTTTATTCATCTCAAATAAAATTGGGTCTCCACCTTCTTTAAACCAACATTCTATTGAATCGTTAACAATTCCTAAACTTGTAAAATATTTAAAATCTTTTAACCTGAATACCAATCTATTAGATGAATTATTATTGTATAATGACAAGTTCAATAGATCCTCAGATTTGATGGTCATATTAACAGACATTGGTTGTTTTAATATCTCTTTATCCTTTAATATCGAAACACCACGTGTAAATGCAGTTATACTGAAAGTATTCTCTGTTATATCCATCTTGAATTGTTCTGTATTGGAACTGAGTCCATCAAGAAACCCACGGAGTGTGGAGATGTTGACCATTAGGTAGTTTATACTGCTATTACTACTGCTAGTAGTATTATTATTTTGCTTTGCAAACATCTCTTTATAGTACAACGACAACCTTTGAACCTCTGGTGTTCCCGGAGTATAAAAAGGTGTATACCGTTTCCTTATAAAGTTCTTTGTCGTTATATCGATCTGTAATTTATACCTAAGATTCAATGGACATTGATCGGTTGCATCAACACTCAGTCTAAAGAATTCTGAATCATCTTCATGTTTTTTAAAAAGCATACTTAACAATTTTGATCTAATTGAAAATGTAAATATTAAATCATTATCCAATTGGTTTAAACCATCATTAAGCAAAAATTTATCAGTATTAAAAATATATTCTTTAAAGAAAGATTTATCAAATTCTAAATCCATAAAGGATGTATATGCAATGTTTTTTGTTGAAATGATTAATTTGTTAAAATTTATTGTAAAATTAATCTCTTCAGAGATTTGTGATAGGACATTTAGTGATCGACACCAAAGAATTCGGTTTTCAGGTTTTGAGATTGTTATTGAGAATGAAGGTGGGTTCATTATTATGTTTATCTTTGTCTTTGTCTTTCTATTTGTCTCTATCTTTATCTCTCCCTTGTCATATGACAGTGAAGTAGCAGTAATTACTTTGTTTACTTTTATTTACATGGTGAAGTAGTCCCCCTACCGGATCGACTATCAATATCCTTTACTTCAAGAAATTACTTTATGGGGAGCACATATAAAGTAGTTCAAAGAACTACAAAGAACTAGCAATAACTACAAAGAATATGTCAATAAACATGTCAATATCGCCACCATCACCATCTTCTTCTTCTTCTTCAAACAGAACAACAATAAACAAACTGAACAAGAAGACCCGCTCACGGTCAGGTTGTACCCATTGTAAGAAACGTAAGAAGAAATGTGATGAGATTAAACCAATTTGTACTGGATGTTATAAGAGAAATTTAGAGTGTATTTATACAATGGATGACATATCACATGATTCAACTCTGTTCAAGATATTGGATTCAAATGAATTAGACATCCAGGAGACAACGTGTATTGATATGATCAAGATTGATGATCTATTGACATTGAAGAATAAGAATGACAATGACAATGATAATGACAATATTCTAACCAAATGGTTAGAATCTGATCTGAATCAATGGTTTCCCCTAAGAGTGAAATATCTGGAAGATGAAGATAACAATCCATTCATACAACTCCCCTGTTCCATTTCTTTACATGAACTACAATATCTAAAATATTGGTGTCATAGTATCCTACCAGAATTATCAATGTTACCAACTACACAGACAAGTTATAACCCTTATTCAAATATCTATCTTAGATTGGCATTTGAAGATCAAACTGTATTGAACTGCTTACTCTGTTGGTCATGTAGATCACAAAAGGCTCAAAGTGTTTATTTCCAATTACAAAATGAAGAATATGAATCATTACTTTCAAAGATTAAAATTGGTCTTAGGATCTTACAACAAGATTTATCCAAACCTCAAAATTTTTATAAATCATTTGTCTGTTATATGATCCTTGTTACAATGGAGATTTCATTTGGTGATACCAAAATATGGTCAAGATATTTCAATGCATGTTTTAATATGACAAATAAGATGTATCCATATTGTTTGAAATTCCTTGAGTTAAAATTTGGTAAAGATGGGAAGATCTTGGCTCAAAATTTTGCATACTTTGATATATTAGCATCTCAGACAAATGAAAATGGAACTTTTTATCCAATGAATGATTATATTGATCTGTTTAAAGTGGAGAGTAATAACAATGCATCTGGTATAACATCTGATCCAATGCAAGGTTGTATACGACCTTTAATTCTACTGATAGGCAACATCGTTAGTCTACTGGTTGAATATAACGCCTTGAAGATCTCTGTTAATGACATCGATCCAGAATGTATGAACGATAGATATAGTCTTGTTTCTGAAATGCTTGAAAAGGCAAACAATTTGGATAATGAAATTAGTTTTTGTAAACCTGATTTACAAATATTACAAACAATTGTTACAAAAGAAGAACTAGAATATCATTTAACATTGTTTGAAACTTATCAAATTGCAACTCATCTTTATCTAAGACAAGTTATTAAAAATTTACCATCAATTGTACCTGAAGTTGAACTATTATGTATGAATTTAAAAGAAGATATAAAAGTATTGATTGATTCTAAAAAATTTATCAAAAGTCTTTCATTCCCCATATTGATGCTTGGTATATCTGTGAGTAATTCAAATGATAGATTAGAAGTTAAACAAAGCTTTGAACAGTTGATCAAGACATGTGGTTATCTAAGTTCATATCAAAGTATTTGGGTCCTAGTTAAAAAAGTTTGGGAATTGAATAACAATGGACAAGTCTATGTCGATTGGTTTAAAATATCAAAACAATTTGGTTGGAAGTTGAACTTGGCAAGGTAAACTAATGTTCTATGGTTAATATAATGATACAATACTGTATGGAATTATGTCTTAAATAGGCAATCGTAGCTATATTGAATAATGTCACGTGACATGAAAAATTATCCGATAACGGATAAATAATATACGGCGCATATATAAATTTATAAGCTGCTTATCAAAATTGAATGGGTATAAAAGGCATTAATAATTCTTTCATTTGTTCTTTGAGGATTACAACTAATAACTTCGGAGTACGGTTATAATATAAGTACAATATGACATTACCAACTGACATCGATCAAAGATTTGAACAACTTATATGCAAAATACCAATCGTTGATACTCATAACGATTTCCCCTATAGTTTAAGAGTTCAATTGCATAATGAAATTCATTCAGGTTTAGGACAAAATTTTAACTTTGATAGTCATTTAAATACTCATACAGATCTACCAAAGATGATTAAAGGTGGATTAGGTATACAATTCTTTAGTTGTTTTATCGAATGTAAAGATCCTGATTATCTATATCAAGATTTTAATAAACCAAATAGTGCAGTTAGAGACACATTGGAACAGATTGATATTACAAAGAGATTAGTTCAAGAATATTCTTCAAGTCTTGAATTTGTTCGTACTTCTGATGAAGCAATGAAAGTGTTCATTGATAGTAGAAGTGGTGATAGCAATAAGAAAAAGATCTCCATCACTTTAGGAGTTGAAGGTCTACATCAATGTGACTTGTCATTAGGTGTCATCAGACAATATTTCGAATTAGGAGTAAGATATATCACATTGACACATAACTGTGATAATCCATTTGCAACAGCTGCTTCTTCAATAGCTGCTGGTTTACCTGATAAAGGATTGACCAAATATGGGGTTGATTGTGTTAAAGAGATGAACAGATTAGGTATGATTTGTGACCTAAGCCATGTCTCCCATAAGACAATGCATGATGTATTGGACGTTACAAAGGCACCTGTCTTGTTCTCACACTCATCCGTCTATGAATTGACCAAACATGAAAGAAACGTTAGAGACGATGTCTTACTCAGAGTTAAGGCAAATGGAGGTGTTGTCTGTATAAACTTCTTCCCATTGTTCCTCAAACAGGAAAAGAATGAAAAACAGGGCAAACCGTGTACCATCCAGGATGCAGTGGACCATATCAAATATATCGTTGATCTCATTGGATGGGACCATGTGGGGCTAGGCTCGGACTTTGACGGTATACCACAGGGACCTGAAGGATTAGAAGACGTTTCCAAATATCCGGATTTGGTTAAACAAGTTTGGGCTCAGACAAATGCTACAGAATCTGAAATATCTAAACTTATGGGATTGAACGTTGTTAGAGTATGGAAGGAAAATGAACTTGTTAGTGAGGATCTACAAAAGAATAAATCTTGGCCTGTTGTTGAATCGAATTGGGAATTGAGAAGATGGAGATTCTACGAATATGCTAAATTGTTTCCTGAATTGTATGCAAATGCATATGAAAACTCTCAAAATGAATGGTCTACAAAGCAAGAGTTGGATAACAACAAGAAAGAGGAGTGATACAGAATTCTATCTTATATCACAATCAACACAAAGTCAAATTATATTGATATTAAAACATTTGTAGTCAAAGTTACACAAATATATAAATTAAAGAGCTCTAATAACCAAAGTTACACAAAAGAGAAGATCCCGCATTAGTATAAAACAACGATAAATTCCCACAATCGAACTCTTCTTCTTCCTCCTACTTTACCTTTTCTTTTCCCTTTTAACTTGGTTTCGATAATTCCTTGATCCATTTCGAAAGTTGATTAGGTTGACTTTGTCCATGTTTACCTTTATCCTCTTGAGAATACAGCCCATGTGATTTCATACCAAAGTTTCACTTCTTATCTCATCATTCAATCACCAAATACTAACACTTCTTTAATCAGACATCTTTCATCCATTCATTCACCTGAACTTATTCTTATCCACATTCATCATACCAATAATTATACATTTTGAGAACAATATCAAAGCTGGAGTCCTTCAGATTTGAGATAGTTGACTTTGTCCAAGTTGACTTTGTCCAAGTTGACTTGATCAAGTCAATGATTTCTGATACTTCTATGAACATTCTAGTTCCATTATTGATCTGTTTATTTCCTTTAGAGAGTTGATATAATCAACCTTGTCCACGTTGATTATTATCTTCTTGACAGAGCTCTGTGTGAATTACTTTGTGTTATACTTGCAAGTTCCGTGATACTCTTTCATTTTATTCTCTTTTACACAATTAACTAACACTTATATTTAGTTTTGATATTCATTCTTCAATTTATCAAAGGTCCTATGATCTTGATCACAGTGATGTTTGATGAGCATACTCTTTGAAGCTTATCAGTTGAATGTTCTATCACTTATGTCGTGTGAACCTTCTGAAGTATGAGAATCTGGATTCTGTCCAAATCTTGACGATCATACAGATGAATCTTATCACCAGAGGCCATTGATCTCAGTCTTCACATCGCACGGGTGCGATAGGATCCACGTATACCAGCTCCAAATGAGCTTTACCTCTTTGTTCAACTGTCAGGAAAACCTATAACTTTACACTGTCCCACTCTGTTCGATGTGAAGATGTTTCATGGAATCTGTGCCGCTGTGTGATTATTAAAGAATGTCAACCGGTTTGGTTAATCAGAAGAAGTTCAGATTTGACTTCTGTTTTTGACATGTTTTGATAGTGCTTGCATCACGTGACTTATGTGTCAAACGGATAAAGCTGCAGATCCTATGGTAAGAACAATCTATCCTAATTTATCTTCTGAGCCATTTTTACTTTGCAAAGAGAAGGCATTCTCGATGATTAAATCCAAGATCGGTATTATAATTTATGAAGAACGTGTTAACACAACCAGCGAGGATTGGGCGCTCATTTTTAATTCAATTATCACTTCTGGTTTACATTAAGCACTTTACCAACTCTGCAAAATGGTTGGATCATATCTGGGTAAACAATAATATCAGAGGCCGATGTTGCTTTTATTGAGATACCAGCTCAATCCAGCTTCTTAACTTTATCGTCCTGAAGCATACTGCTCCTTAGAAATATGGAATTAGTGCTGAAAGATCAGTTTGTTGTCAGAGTGATGATGAAGGAGCTATACAAAGTTAGGACTACTCATAGCCAGGCTCCGACTGGACGCCATACTCCATGGATTACAGGAGATAACTAAACTGTAGAGAATCACTATGTCATTGACCACAGAGAAATACTATATCATCTGAAGGCTCACTGTGGAATCTCTGAGTAGATGTCGCCCAAACATAGCCGAATACCTTGAACACTTGGTAACACTAAACTGTTCCTTCTCAGATATAAATATCTCTAATTCTGTTCAAGACGGTGCAATATCTCAGTATAGTAGTATACTCATCGAGAAACAAGCATCAGCTAACCATGTATACGTCGAAATTTATGATTAGTGACAATTAACTAGTACTAGAATAGTATTTGAACGTCTTATATCATAATTGATGGCTGAATTGGAAACTCACATAGCAAACCAGTCCTAAATTCTACAATTTTCTGAACAATTATGCTCTGTGATAAGAATTACTGATCAGTTTTGATGTCTACTGTCTACAGAATACAAGACTACAAGTAGCAGCCATTGATCAATACCGCACTGTTCAAGCCCTAATCAGAAACCTTATTGATCAAGAAAGTAACTGGGCATTTCATGTATATTCTATTACTTCATACGGCCAAGTTATACGCTATATTTGTCTATTAGCTTTTAGCTTTTGGCAGTACCATGCACAATACTAGGCAATGAGCTGTTCACTGTTCAGGCTTCTACAGCCAGCAGCCTGCTTATTCCAGTAGCACTAGCGGTCGCTCGTTAGACTCTACCGGCTAGCCATTGTCAAACAGTCAACTACCATAATTCTATAACCCTAGATGAGTACAAAAAACTTCTTGTAATCAGATATCATAACTAGTTCGTATACGTCGTCAGCCTAGCTGGTGCTAGAACATATAGTGCAGCAGCATTTTGATCGGAACACCTGGACATCACATGAGTAGGAATCCCAAAAAATCTCGAAAATCCGAGTTTTTTTGCTGAAAACACCGACTTTTTTCGAACTGCCATAGTTAAGATCCACTTTTAGATACTTACATCTCCAGACACAACAGATGTAATGGTACCAGATTTTGTTGGATGGACCTCTTCCAGCATATAAACACAATATCCAACTTTTGAAACCTCACAGGAGCTCATATATGATATATCCCCTCCGGAGGATTTTCAGTCATTTTTGAGAATGTAAAAACATCAAAATCCGAATTCGTACACCCAAACACCATATATATAAGAACGATCTGAGACGGCGAGCTTTTAGTTTTTCATCGAAAACGACCTTTTTTCGATTTACATAGTTAAGAGCACTTTTCGAGAGGCGATATATCAGTGTTTACTGGACGAAAACACTATTAACTTGGCAAGGATACTTCTATCCGACCGGACCCTGACATAGATTGGGCAGGACCTGGTGGCACCCCCAGGAGGTACGTGAGAAGACCTGGAAGTTGAAACCTTAAATTTCCGACACCCACACACCATATAGTTAAGGATCGGAATCTGGAGCTGATCTTTCTTAACATCCGTACATCATATACTCAAGAACACTTGGTTGAAGAGATGCGTCCGGATCAACAGCCCCAGCTTCCAGCGAAATATAACTTATATAACGTTAGCAGCCACCAAGAAATCTACCAGATGATGAGCTGGCTTCGCAACAAGCTGGCCTCTCTTATACTTCATCGGTCCACGATTGTAACTCATAAATAGGGCTACTGGTTCATGACTAGAAAGGATTGGGAACAAGCAAATTACGGCAATGAACATTGGCGACACTGACTGTCGGAGGTAGCTCATACGGTTCGCTACAACTGACCCAACGTCTAAATGTGGGTGCTCTACAAAGGCGTTGCTTCTCTATACTCTTTCTCCAAGAGATACAAAGTTTGCAACTCTGGAGAATTGAACGTCCAACTCAGTTGATACACGGCGCTCTGCTTTTAGAGCCATTTAGATAGAGCAACTTCTCACGAAGATCCACGGTTGCCTTCGGGGATGAAAACGAGAGCCTGACTTCGAAGACAATGCGCTTGCATTTGGAATAACGCTTAGCAAGCCTGTCACTCTCTCACACTCAGCTGTGCTATACGCGTTGCATAAGGAGAGGTCTTGAAGCAGGGGGGAATCGATCATGAAGCTGAGTTGAAAGGTGAACATTGAGTAGCGGTCTGCATGTTTAGGGTCAAATGACTCCATTCTCAGGCGATCATCAAACCTTATCGGAGTTAGAGTTGGTGTCACGACTGAAGGATCATATACTGGCATTTGAATAGCAACAGTCTCATGTAAAACTGTCAGTAAGAACCAATCTCATTCTCTGATTCTCAATATTCTTCATTTTGTTCCACAGTACTGCGTGCGTAAACGTTGTTATAGAACCTGGAGAGCTATAGTATATACAGCTCGTATGATGGTCTCTTCCTCAAACGACGGCCTAATCCCAAATTGATCAATCGAGTAGAGGAACAGCAATCAAATCTTCGAGACATGACACACTCACGTTATCATAGTTGGTTATGCACGTCAATGATGACACTGAGAAGAACACCATAACCCGGGACAGCCTCCAAAAAAAGAGTTGAACCTCAGCTGATCAAGCATGCCACCGCATCGTACTTTGGGATGTGCTCAACTCAAGACCATCAGTACAGAGACAAGGATAGAGAGAGACCAGGATCAGGTATTCAAGGTCGTTGGTATCAGACCGTGGCTAGAAG
>JAJLRR010000039.1:15141-84572 GCA_030567175.1 Williopsis lachancei
GTTGTTTGTAATTTTAATTCAATTTTGTGTATCTGTGGTTGTAACAAATGTATTAATTGATGCTTTTGTGTATCCGTAGATAGTTTAATGATTTTGTGTCACTGAGAAGTATGACTAAATATAGACTAGAGACGGGTTTTGTGTACAGTGGCTAATTTGCAGCATTGCTACTAAAATTACTTGCTATGGTTACACAAAAGGCCTTTAACTAAGCATATGAGATCTACTTATTTCCTTGGCTCTTCAATTCTACTGCTTAGTGTAGTATATTAGACATCGTAGTATTGGTTCATGGATCTTTCGTGTCCCAGCGTAGGGAAAGTCGGGTGATTATCTGGAAATATAGGGTAAAAGCCCTTGACTGGGGTGGGAAGAAGCTAATAAGTATACTAACGTAGCGAGCACTACATAGATTTATAATTGGCTATCACTGTCAGACGCTCATGATAACTTGAGATGTGTAGATCTGGTCATCTTGATCAAACAAACAGCTCACTACGGTGTCTTACAACCAGAGCCAATACAGTTAATGTATCGATGATCAAGATGAAATACTTATACGTTTCGTTCTGGTTGTTCTAATATATTACCCTGCAATTCGAAGCGACAACTCTTCTGAGCCTTACATTTGTAGCTTGTTCAATTCAAGAATCAGCTTCCAACGGTCAGGGTATCATCTGAGATCTTCTGAGAGAGGAGTTCATTGGATGAGCCAGTGTGTCACTGCAGTCTGCTTATGTCTGTTCAAATCAGCTCCCATGTTTGGCATGATTCCAGATCCATGGCCCTTTATGAGCGAATGAACCTAGAATGGTTTTGAAATCAGCTACGAGCTTAGACTTTATATTATAGCCTGGCCTGATACATCGTTACTCGTAGATTCAATTTCTTAGACTGACTAGCAGCTAGGCTCTAGCTGTGCATGCATTGTAGTATGTACTCTATTCTATTAAACGTCATGAACTCATAATTGTATTATAATCAGTAGCTATATAATCAGTAGCTATAGTTATAGTTATAGTTATAGTTATAGTTATAAGATCCCATTCAATTCTGTCAAAACATCCAGACATCACATAGTATTTATCGTATGGCACATACTAAAAAATCTACTAATTGTTCACCTAATACAGCATCTTTTGAGCTAATTTAATCGGAAAAATTCAGAAATGAGATCTCTAGATTATATCTGGGTAGTTATAGGTCTTTATTGGCCCATTTTGCAAAAAATTTCAAAATGTTTGGTTGAAGAAGGTACAAGTCAAAAGTTGTGAGATTTTTTTGAGATGCCTTTTCTATGATCTGGGGTACAAATATAAATTTGGGCCGCGGAGAAATTAAAAACTATATTATAAAATTAATGGGCCCGTTTTGGGAATTTTGGAATCTGAACAATCCCAGTAGTACTTTTGTAGAGACAAGTCTTAAAAGTTGATTGAACTTGGTTTTAGCTTCTCAAATTAAGAATTGCATGAGGTATTAATTTTTCTAGCATTGATCAAGGAGAATACGGGCCTCTGATTGGTCAATAAAGGGTTTGGCTATGTTTTTCATGGATTCGCGGAAGAATCGACTGGACGAAAACCGAGGGGGTTCACGTGTCGCTAGACACGTCTATACCACCAGGATTATATATATAATATAGTTTTTAAAAGAAGACCATTTGATCAAGTTGATAACTTGGGTTCGGATATAGAAATTTGTTAAAATTTCTACTACTTTGTGCACGTAGGTTACGCGCACTCATGTCCACGTCGCTAATATGATATTGTAGTTCTGTTTCATTCCGGTCATGGGATTTCGCGTTTTTTACCGTAGCGCAGCGAAGGTGCAAAAAACATCATGTATTAATTTATTATATTAATAATTATTCTTATTGTATTATATTCATGTGCATGCTTATTATTCATAAAGACTGCAGCCAGTGAATGGCTCATTGTTTAATATCTTAGTTATTTAAAAATTACGTAGCTGAGTTCTTCAGATTGTACGCTCAGTTCTAGTGTGTTAATATAAAGCAGAAACAGTACGATAAGGTTAAGATTATAAGTGAAGGGAAGTTTACAATGGGGTGTACGGATGTATTCTCCAGCTCTAAGAAAATCATGATTTGATCACGAAATATCCATAGTAGAAAAGTTCAGGGGGTCAACAGTTAATAACGTAGCTATATAACAATTACCACTCAGCATTAACCATTGTTCATTTGTTTTGAACAACTCTGAGACTCAGTTACAACTTACTATCAAAAACACAGTATTGTATATACCGGAAAAGTGCATATCAACCAGGCGCTATTTTGTATACAGCAGTTCCGGTCTACAGAAGAGAAATAAATTAATTACAGAGTAACAATAAACAATGAGATTCTCACCTGTTCTAAGATATTCAACTCAAGTTTTAGTCAGAGCGGCTAACGGTAATCCAACCGGTATCACTGGTATCTTTCAACATCCAAATCCACGCCCAGCTTTGATTGAGATATATAGAGCTACCATTGAATTTTGTCATAATGAATTACCAAATGGTGGAATTGAAAATGATAATAAGAAAAGTATCTATAGAGAAAGTGTTATTAATTTTACTCAAAAGAGACTTGAAATCGTTGAATCTGTTGAAAAAATTGAAGAGATTGAACAAAAGATTGGTTGTGGATTGATCGAAGAATTATTGATCCAAGCTGGAGATGAATTGGAATTAGCTAAAAAGATGAAATTATGGGAATCATGGGATGAGTTAGAAGAAAAGCCATTGGATGATCAATGGGTTTATTTCGGTAAAGAAGTTTAACACCATACAACATTATTTATTTATTTATTTATTGAGATCCTCATCGGCTATTTCGTCATGTTCATATGAAATATGATCGGTTAATGATCCATTTATTTATTCACACTAGATATATTTATTTATACAACACAACGCGGTTGTCAACGTCATATGCAATATTAATAAAAATATAAGTCAGATATATTTAACACAATTAGCCGCGACGTACAAGTATATATATATAATATTCGTATTATATTATAAATCAGTACGTATTATAAAAGATACCAGCATAGTAATTAACAACAACCATTTGAACCTTGGTTAGACTTAGCACCAACGTTAATACCTCCAGATGATGTATTATTCGAAGCGTTTGCCAAAGTGCTTGATTTATCATGGATAATCTTTGCCAATTTCATAAATAACTCTTCAACGTTTTCATTTGTCTTTGCACTTGTTTCAAGAAATGGAACCCCCCATTCTTTTGCAATAGATTCACCTTGTTCATAAGAAACAACTCTCATATCCGAATTATCGTTCTTATTACCCACCAAGAACAATTGAGCATCTTCACTTGCATGTTGATTAACTGCTTGATACCAAGTACGAACGTTTTCAAAAGTACGTTCATCTGTAACGTCATACACAATGATTATACCAGATGCACCTCTGTAATAAGCAGTGGTGATGGTTCTGAAACGTTCCTGACCAGCGGTGTCCCAGACCTGTAGTTTGATCTTGGCTCCATCAACTTCGATGGTTCTAATCTTAAAATCGATTCCAATGGTGGTGATGAATGAAGGACTAAACTTATCCTCGACAAAACGAAGTAAAAGACACGACTTACCAACACCAGAGTCTCCTACGAGGAGCAGTTTGTAGATCGAGTCAAAGGCACGCGTGGAGTTTCTTCCTGACATTGTTGTGTGTATGTTGTTTGTGTAGCTGTGTAGCTGTGTAGCTGTGTAGAGTGTTGTGTTGCTTGTGTTGTCTGTTTGTTTGCACCCCCTCCTAGTTAGTTGATCTGCTTTCTCAGTAGAATGGACAAAGAAGATGAATCTCAATCACGTGTAGTTGCTCTCCAGTTAAGCGCCAGCTGATTGGTTTGATTAATATAAAATTAATTAATAATTAATCTTTCGTTAACTGCTTAAATATATTTAAGTTGTTGTATTGTACTTATCAATTTTATTTTTGGTATACATGGATTTTATAAAACGTTGTTAAGCGAACGGTAAATATTAAAAAAGCTTGTACGATAGTTAAAGGCGATTTTTATTATTATTAGTACAAAAAGCTTTATATGAAACTCCTCTCATAATGAAAATCGGTTTGTTCGCTTTGTTCGCTGTCAGTTGCAAACATTCCAGTTTTACGTCGCATATAAAAGTAAATCACAGAACATGTTCGCGACTTCTGATTGCACGTGACTTCGTCGGTTTTGTCTGGAGTTTTTTTTCTCTTTATATAGCTGATCCCAAAAGCTGTTGGAAAGAAAAAAAAAGATGAAGATGCTTTGAGTCAATGCATTGAACACCAGTATCTAGGCACTGGTTCACTAACACTCAGCAGTACCACAGCCAGAAAAACAACAATGCCTACAATCAGTGTTGACAAAGCAGACCTGTTCGAGCTCCTCGGAAAGGAGTACTCAACAAAGGCCTTTGACGAGCTCTGTTTCGAGTTTGGAATCGAGCTCGATGAAGACACAACGGACGAGTGCCAACCAGGTGAGCGTCCACAGTACAAGATCGAAATCCCTGCCAACCGTTACGACATGCTTTGTATCGAAGGTATTGCCCAATCGTTGAACGAGTTCTTAGCAAGAAAAGAGCAGCCTGCCTACAAACTTGTCCCAGAGAAGCCAACTTTGACTTTGACCATTGATGAATCAACCACTCCTCAAAGACCTTATGCAGCCGCAGCTGTGCTCAGAAACGTCACCTTCACTCAAAGAGCATACGACTCTTTCATCTCGTTGCAGGATAAGCTACACTCCAATCTGTGTCGTAACAGAACACTGGTTGCAATGGGTACCCATGACTTGGACACTTTGACTCCTCCATTCACCTACAAGTTCATGGATAAGAAAGATATCAAATTCATCCCATTGAACCAGACTAAAGAGGTCACCGGTGAAAATTTCTTAGACTTCTACGCTTCGGATAAACATCTCGGTAAGTTCCTCCATATCATTGAAGATTTCGAGAAATTCCCTGTGATTCTCGATTCAGAGGGTCATATCGCATCATTACCACCGATCATCAACTCTGAACGTTCAAAGGTTACCCTTTCCACCAAAAACGTCTTCATCGAGGTCACAGCCACCGATAAGACCAAAGCTGAGATCGTTGTGAACCAAGTCGTTGCAATGTTCTCCCATTACTGTGAAGATGCCTTTGCAATCGAACCAGTCGAGATCATCTCCAAACATAACGATGAATCAAGAATCACTCCTTCGATCAAACCAAGAATCATGTCCGCTGAGATTGACTACATCAACAGCTGTCTAGGCCTACAACTCTCTGCTCAGGATATCTGTGACTTGCTAAAGAAGATGTCCTTGATTGCCACTCCATCAAAATCAGACTCAAATTTGATCGATGTTCAAATCCCAATCACAAGACCTGATATCTTACATCAAGCCGATATCATGGAAGATGCTGCTATTGGCTACGGATACAACAATTTGCCAAAGTCCGCAATGTCCGCCTCTGCAAACTTGAGTGCTTCTCCTCTTCCAATCAACAAGATCTCAGATATCATTAGAAACGCATCTGCTCAATCCGGTTGGTTAGAAGTGATGCCATTGACACTTTGTTCACACGATGAGAACTTCAAATTCTTAAACCAATCCGATGATTCAAGAGCTGTTAAGTTGGCTAATCCAAAGACAGCAGAATATCAAGTTGTTAGAACTTCGTTGATCCCAGGTATCCTAAAGACAATCCGTGAGAACAGAAAACATGCTCTTCCAATCAAGGTTTTTGAGACTGGTGATGTTGTCTTCAAAGATGAATCCTTGGAACGTAGAGCGTTCAATGAGAGACACTGGGCAGCTATCCATGCCGGTAAGACCTCTGGTTTCGAACACGCTCAAGGTTTGTTGGGTAAAATCATGCAAACACTTAGAACCCCATGGTTGGCTGACCCTGCAAATTCCACCGTCAAGGGTTATTGGATCGAAGAGGACAAAGAGAACAAGACATATTTCCCAGGAAGAGGTGCAAAGATCTTCTACAGACACAAGAACAACGAAGAAGCTAAAGTTGTTGGTTCCATCGGTGTGCTTCATCCTCAAGTCTTGAACAACTTTGAAATTCCTTACGCTGCCAGTGCAGTGGAGATCAACGCTGAGATCTTCCTTTAAATACATCAGATGATGTGATCAATAGAATAGCAATGTCGTAAATAATCCTTTTCATTAGTACAGAATATAATATAATAACGTTATAAATGAGATTCAATGTATAAACTAACCAAATGTCATGGTTATATTCTCACCTTTGGAGAATAATTCATCGTCATCGTCATATAAGTCCTCATGTAATTCGTTATTCTTCTGTGATGTATGGTTGTCTATATCTTTGTGTATATCCTTAGTGTTATGCATATCGTCATTCGTGAGTGATTCCTTATGTTGTTCTGTATCGTTTTCATCTAGTGTCTTATCAGACTCATTTTTCCCGGTTGTCTCACTATCAACCTTTGGCAGACTAGAAGTTGAGCCATTCTTAGTCTCATTATCATCATTATCAAAACCAGTTTCTTCTGCAAGTGTTGAATCCCTACCAGCATTCCCCATGGTCATCTGTTCAATTTTTTCAAGAACATCTTCGGATGAACGACGTTTTCCATCAGCTGTGTTGATACCTTCTTGACTACTATTGGCCTTGGCATCCATATAAATCTGCCACCATTCTTTCTTCTTCGGTTTGAACATCTTGGACAGGAATCCTTTCTTCTTACCAGAACCATTACCACCGCCTTCTGCTTGTTCCTTCTCCATCATCTTTCTCATTTCGTCAAACTCTAGAACCAACTTTCTCTGTCTCTCAGTAGTTTCAGGATCAGGCTCGTCAATCTCCACAAACTCATCCTTCAAAACGTTGATGCCAAGTTCTTTCAAAAGCTTTGGCATTGAAGTACGATAACCCATATGACCCTCCACAAGACTGGTACAATCAAAGTTCTCAATACCTTCGAAACTCTCGATTGGAGATAATCCGACAACACGACCGAGACCACCACTTGTAGCTCTGAAGAGATAACCCAAGATCCAATCTTTTTTAGAATATCCATTGACAAATCTTCCAGAGACAACGGATCTTGCTAAAAGAAGTTGTTCATCAGATCCAACAACAGGTGAACCAAACAAAATAACATTTTCCACAAGACCATGTGCACCTCTTTTGGAAAGTTCCAATAAACAAGAATAAATGACTCTTGAACCCAATGAGAATCCCAAAAGTGTAACAGGACGAACTCCAAGGTTTCTTGCCATCAATGTATCTGCAAGAATAAGACCGGCTTTCCAAGCTCTATCAAGCGAGACGTTCCAAGGGTTGTCGATAAGATAACTGAGCTTTGAAAGCATCATTGGGATTTGAATAGCACTCATCAATGCCATCAATATAGTAACACCGAGGATTTGTTGAATTGACTGAGTCAATGCCTCTGATGCTAAAATCGTCATGGTTTGACCCGTTGATTGTAAGATCTCTGGATCCCAAAGTAAAGAGTACAAATCACCAGCAACTGGATCAACTGTGGAGAACGGCAATCTAATATCATCAGATTTTGAATTCATCCATCCTGACACTGTAATGATAAGATTTGTTCTTTTGTTATTATGCAATGGAACAAATTCAAAAGTCTTAACGTCACTGACTCTTTTCATCATACCACTCGAACCAACTTTTGCGCCAATTGCAGTTCCTCCTATAGTGACCAGTGCAGTACCACCAGCACCCGCTAAAAACCCACTTGTTCCTGATATTCCAATGGTTGCCAGACCAGCGGCAAAACCAGCACCAATCACAGGAGCCAAGAGACCAGCACTCAAACCAAGCACTAATGAACCACCAACTGTTGCAAGACCAACGTACATATATTTTTTCCGCATTTGGCGTTTCTTTCTATCCTTTAGGATATCAGTCTCAATCCAAACTTGATCCGAGGCATCTTCTAGTTGCAATGCATCTGTTATTCTTCTTTCAAATTGGAAGATATCAAGAGTCTCAACGTTCAAATATTGAGCATACCGTACCAAGAGTGTTCTGGATCTTGAATCGTATACCGAATCAGCAACAAGAACTAGGAATAGATCACAGATCGAAGTCCATACGACATCTATTTCAAGTTTGTCATTTGAAGAAGTTTCTTCCGGTTTAACGATACCTGTTTTGGAATGATCAAGTACATCTTCCTCTTCGGTTAAAGAAGTAACAGATTTATCATAAGCTGGGTTATCAACAACCGATGTCTTTTGTAAAGATTTTGCTAAATCTCTTGGTTCAATTCCATGTCTTATTAATCTATCAAGCATTTGACGTTCTTCATCAGAAACGTCTAAATGTGCATATAATCTTTCAGTCATCTTCAATTGCCATTGTCCAAAGCTCGATTGTGCAATTGTTATTCTTTTAGCAAATTTGGATTTTGCAGATGAACAATGTCTTGCTGCTCCCCATTCTGCTAAACTTGTAGCCATTTCGTTCATCACTAATTTTACAAGTCCAAGGTATGCGAATTTCTCAGATTCTGTCAATAGCTGCTTTGTAGTTTTCAGTTGATCCAGGGCAGAGTGTGTATCTCTGTAGATGTCATCTATCTCTTCCACTATAGTGCTGTCGTCTTCATCCTCATCGTCATCCAAGTCACTTTTGTCTTCATCGTTGATTCTTTTGGATGCGATAGTATCTTGATCATCACCCCCAGCATTAACAGATGTCTTCTTGTTGTTATGCTGCTTGAAGAGGAAATCAGTCTTCTTATCAGCTTTCTTATACATCTCAGCCTGTTCTTCTGCAGCGATTCTGGTATATCCATACGCTTCAGCAGATGTGTTCATATGATCATCATCGTTCGAGGATTTATCAATGACAACTTCACCATGATCTCCAAAGACCACATCGTCATTCGTAGCGCCCATATCTTGCCATCCGTCGTCATCATCTTCATCATCGCCGTTGTCGTTAGTACTACCGCCATGTTTATCATTGTCCGCTGTGGTTGTATTTGAAGTTGTTGACATATAATTGTCATTATTATTATGTAACTTCTGTGATTGAGAGATGAATGGTTTGGCGGTTGAAGATGTACTCTTCAGAGGATCAGGAACTGAAGTCGAATGTGTTCTCTCCTGTTTGAACAGGTTTCTTGCAATGTCATCGTCAAATGAAACGGTACTTCTGTTCCGTAATTTATTGTTGGTAATGATTTGATTATCATCATCATCCATGGAGTCGTCGCCTACATCGTCAGTTGGGCCCAATTTGAACTCCACAAAGTCATCGTTGGGCATAATTTGTGTACTTTCTTGATTCTGCAATTGTACCGGAGTGTCTTTGGGTATGCTTTCAATCATATTTGTGGTGTTTGTGTGTGCTTCGTCATTATTCATACTGGTGTCGTTAGGTGTCATGTTCCAAAGAAGTATTTGCTGAGCAGTAAGTATCTCCAGAGACAGGGAAGTGTGCCGTCAGATCAGCCAATCAAATGCAACTACGACGTTCGTATGTAGAAGTTGTCGTGTTCTGTGGCGAAGATTAGCGCTCCGTGGGGTTGAAGTTGAAGTCAGGCTGTTGTTATTACAGATCAATATTTACTATCGTACTGTAATTACCGCTAATTCCCCAAAAATCACTGTGCCCTAGAGCTGTCCTCGTACAAGAAATAGTTACAATTACTACTGCCGCAGCACACGTCGTACTAAATCGTGAGCCCAGAAATCAAAACACTCAAAACATCCGCACATTGCAGAAGATCACAAAACTCCACAATCAGGAATAAACATCCGCACACCAGCAAAGCTGGTGGTTGGGACCGCACAAGCTAGCGGAGTTTTTCACTTTCACATCTTCCAGTGCCAAATATCAAAAATTTTCAGCTCTTTTTCTTCATTCCTTCCTCTCCTTCACTTTGATACTTCAGAACAACACACACATAGAACTATCAACAATGGCTCCAATCGTAAGTGGTTGTTCTTTGCATCATGCTTGAGCACATCTGGATTGCAGTGTTCATCTTTTAACAGAAACAGGACCATCTCTCTCCCTATGGCTTTGCTGAATTTTATTCTGTTATCCTCTCTTTTATGCGAGAGGACAATCACTATAATAGCAGTAGGCTGAATACTAACTTTAATCATTTCAGACCAACAAGAAGGCTAAAGCCGCTAACAAGTACACCGTCGATGTCTCCGCTCCAACCGAGAACGGTGTCTTTGACCCAGCTTCTTACGTCAAGTTCTTGAACGACAAGATCAAAGTTGAAGGTATTGTTGGTAACTTGGGTAACGACATTGTTATCGAGGAGTCCAACAACATTGTCACTGTTGTCTCCACCGCCAAGTTCTCTGGTAAGTACTTGAAGTACTTGACAAAGAAGTACTTGAAGAAGAACCAAATCAGAGACTGGATCAGATTTGTTTCTATCAAGCAAGGTACCTACAAGTTGACCTTCTACTCTGTTGAGGCCGACGAGGAGGACGAAGAGTAAATTTTCTCATTGAATTAAGATATCTGTTTGATTGATGGTTATACTGTAACCATTTAGTTTGACTTTTGTCGTTTTCTCTTTCTCTGTCTTTTTTTTGCTTACTTTCATGACTTTTTGTTTTAATTTAATGGGTTTTAGGTTTTATATGTATAATGTTCAATAGATAATCTCAATTGAAAGTACTTATAAGATGTAGTATAATCTATATAAATATATAAGCCCTGATCTATTTCTTCTTATACAATCTGAAAAAGAATCTCATATTCTCCAGCTTTAATGGATATTCAAAGCTCTTGTCACATCTATACCAACAACTATCACTTTGCTCAACGACTTCCCAATCTCCACTCTTTTGATCTTTACCCAGCAATATCGTATCGATTAAGAATTGAATTGGGAATTTTTTAGTTCCAACCTCAATGTGACTAAAACTTCCTGCACTTTCAGTTATGAGTAAATAACAACCGGATTGGCACTCTTTGTTCAAAGATTGAAAGAATCGAAGAGATTTAGCCTTATCTTCTGCAAATAGTTCATTTGTAGTAAACATCGTTGTGATTAGATTCATAGATCCCAAGTTTAACGATCTAGAGTCTGCTGAAAGCACATCAACGTTTTCAAATGAAATATTGAAAGCCTCTGGGTCTTGATAAGTCCAATTCTTCTTCAGTTCAGAAACCATACGACCAACGATCTTGGACCAATCGGCAATATCTATGAGGTTGACTTCAACATTTGGCCTTTTCTCTTGAGCCATCAGTTTCGATTGGAATTGGGTATATATGGACGATATAGCAACCAATTCACCACATGCTCCACCTCCAATGACCAATATCTCACTTCCATGGCTTGTTATTATATCATGTACCGGTTTCAGAGATGCAAGAAGTGAACCATAGGCCAATGCCCTTGAAGGTGTCCATCTAACGCAATAAGCCATTCTTTTATCATCATCACCAAATGCCTTGATATAATCTCTGTTATAGAGATCTCCTTTAACAGCCTGCACGAATGTTTCAAGATTTGGAGAGTTGAAAAGATACTTGAAGGACTCTTGGAATAACCTCAGTGAGTCGTTTGGAGGTAATGTGAGTTTTGATACTGCTGGGATAGATCTTTCGATGGATGAGTTTGCAACATTAGTACTACTGTTGCTCTGGTTTTGTTCGTCGTACTCTTCTTGAGCGTTATGTTTCTCTCTATATTTATCTGAACGTCTGCTCATATTGGTAAGTGTGAATATGAACACTTCTTATTTGGTTAGACTGTAGTTATTGATCTTTACTAGTACTATCACTACTTATAGTTTCCCTTCTCCAGCCCTAACAAGGGAATAAATAAATTTGCAGAAGGAGATGAGCAGAGGCGTGCGCTTACCACGATTTCTTCGATTCAAGTGCTGGCTTCCAGGGCAACGGAGCGATCATGATGGAAAAAAAAATTTTGAATTCAGAGCGGAATACCAGAAAAAAAAAAGTACAAAAAGCCAGCATTTTCCCTTCCTGTCTTTCTCTTCTTTTCTCTTCTTTTCCTTCTTCTTCATAGGCAATCTGTGTCGCAGGACAACTCAGTGGACCTTGGATTAAACACTCGTGTTATCCATGGGAAGGTGTAGTTCAATGACCTGCGTCAGCTCGGCGCGCGAGAGGCAAGTCCGTTCATCTGATCGCTTTTGTTGTGCCTGGTGTGTGCTGGTCCTCCTACGGGAGTTGAGTGGTTACGCACTGGTGCAATTGATCTGGGTGAGCACCCCTTTGTGGGTATTGGGACAGGGCAGCCCCGTCGACAGATTGTAGAGGAAGTGGGATTGGCTTTGAACTCTCCTTGGATTCTTCTTTACGAGGTTCTTGGATGAGTTTGGCCAACTTGTATCCCACAGCGACATATTCCTGAACGCTGTGTAGGTCATTTGACCGTTGATCACTTGGGTAAAACCATGTTGCGAACATCTCTTCTCTCTGTTCTGTGTATAGACTGTTATATAAGTGCTCTTTTCTTTCTGAATCATCTGTACTCTCAGTAATTATCAAACTTATTTTCCTTTTGTAACCCTACAAGATCTATTATGATCCATACGCTCATGGCATGTATTAAATAACTAATAACTAATAATTAGAGAAAACGAAAAAACGGTAAAGACAACGAAGTGTAGTACAAGGACTATTCATGCAGCTGAGTTGTTGTGTTTAATGGTGGAACAAACGGATTGGGTTCTCAACATAAACCATCTCAAATGAATCAGCAGCTGCAAAGACAGCTGAATCTTGAACTGAACCGGATGGAGCAGCAACGTACTTAACACCGGATCTAGCAGCTCTGTAAACGTTATCTGGGAATGGGAAGAACGCATCGGATGACAGAGCAACGTTGTTGAGCTTACTGAGCCATTCGGTCTTCTCCTCTTGGGTCAATGGAGCTGGAACATTGGCGAATTTAGAAGTGAACTCAGACTTCTCTGGTTCAGCAGTTGGAATTTGACCAGTGACGAACAAATCAATGGCATTGGACTTATCTGGTCTCTTGACACCCTTGGCCCATTCGAATCCAAGCACTCTTGGATGTTGTCTCAACCACCAGTTGTCAGCCTTATCACCGGCTAATCTGGTACAGTGGATTCTGGATTGTTGACCAGCACCCAAACCAATCACCATACCGTTCTTAGCATAACAGACAGAGTTGGACTGTGTATATTTCAATGCAATAGTGGCGACAGTTAAGTCGATGATGGCTTGCTCTGTAAGATCTTTGTTCTTGGAAACAATCTCCTTGAATGTAGACTTGTTGATGATAGCATCGTTTCTCTTTTGTTGAAGAGTAATACCGTAAACTTGTCTGGATTCAATGGAGTCTGGGGTGTAGTTTGGATCGATCTGCAAGACACAATACTTACCACCTTTCTTCTTCTTCAAAAGCTCCAAGGCCTCTGGTTCGTAACCTGGAGCAACAACACCATCGGAAACCTCCTTAGAAATGATTTGAGCAGTTGGAAGATCAACAATGTTTGACAAGGCGATCCAGTCACCAAATGATGACATTCTGTCAGCACCTCTAGCTCTGGCATAGGCATTGGCCAATGGGGAAAGATTTTCAATGTCTTGGACAAAGTAAAGCTTCTTCTCGGCATCGGACAATGGAAGACCAACAGCAGCACCTGCTGGTGACACATGCTTGAAAGAAGCAGCGGCTGGAAGGTTCAAAGAGGCAGAAAGCTCCTTGACCAATGGCCATGAGTTCAAAGCATCCAACAAGTTGATGTAACCTGGAGAACCACTCAAAACCTTGAATGGAAGCTCACCTTGTTGGACAAAAGCCTGTGCTGGCTTTTGGTGTGGATTAGCACCGTAACGCAATGGCAATTGGGAAACACCTTCGGAGTATTGCTTTCTGAAAAAGTCTGAGATGGCAGCATCGTAGTCAGCTGTGTGTTCAAAGGCCTTCAAGGCAAACTTGTTCTTTGCCTCTTGAGAGATATCACCGTTCTTCAATTCCTCCAAGAACTCTGGGTAGTCCTTTGGGTCGGAGAGAATGGTGACTCTGGAGTGGTTCTTAGCAGCGGCTCTCAAGAGAGTGACTCCACCGATGTCGATCTCTTCGACGGCCTCGTCGATGGTGACAGAGATCTTGGAGATTGTCTCCTTGAATGGGTAAAGGTTACAGACGACAAAGTCAACCTTCTCGATGTGTTGGTCCTTCAAGTCTTTCTCATCGGACTCCAAGTTTCTGGCAAGAATACCACCGTGCACAGCTGGGTGCAATGTCTTGACACGGCCTCCAAGCATCTCTGGAGCATGGGTGATGGTGGAGACATCGTCAACTGGGAAACCAGCCTCACGCACCATCTTAGCGGTACCACCGGAGGCAAGGATACGGACGTTGTTCTGGACAAGGCCCTTAGCGAGGTCTAGAAGACCGGTCTTGTCGTAGACGGAGAGAATTGCGGTCTTTGTGTAAGCCATCGTTGTCAAAAGTGTCTTATTCTTCTTTAAGGGGGTGGAATATAGTTCAAGATTCTCCTCAAGTTCTAATCAGTTCAGCGGATCGGATGATAAGTTGCTTAAAGGAGCACAATGAACTTCAAATTGATCAATTGATGGAAACTAATGAACAGTTGGACAAGATCAGAGCTCTTTGGAAGAAGCGATGATTATTATTCTTTCAGATTTTAAATATTCGTCACAGCTACGTCTCGTAATTTTTTTTCTTTAATTGTCAAATAATTAATGTATGAGTATAAAGGGAAGTCACTGATAAATGGGCCTGAAGCACTATTATGATGAGTGGCCCGGTAGATTAATAGTGAATTTACCGCCAATTTTTCAGAAAAAAAAACCTGCAATGCCGCCGGAGTCGAGCAAAAACATGAACTTTTGAAATTCCGGGGATCTGTGTGTGCTCTGACTCGGGAAGTTGAGAGGCCCAACTGGTGAACTAGTAGTATAACTAGCAGCAGCTGCAGTATATTCATAATATATTCGACCCCAGGACCTACTGACAGCTACGTCGTCTTCCATACGCAGTAGCAAGTCAGACAACGTAGACAAATACTACGATAGTTGGAGTCGAGATAGATACACTTACACAGCTTCATAAGATAGTAGTCAAGACATCAAATTATGCAGTTATATAATCCATTTTAATTCAACTTTTGAAGTGAGCAATCCCTTTCAATAAACTAAAACCCATTTCGAACACATATCCACACACTGACGCAGCGTCAAAGCCACTAAACTTAAGAACGGTATCTCCACAAGGAAAGAGTGTTTTGTCTCTTCCAGGTGTGACGACGACCAGCCTTGGTGTTGTTGTATCTGTGACCCTTGTTGAGACCTCTGGACTTCTTACCAGCGGCAGTAAGACCACGAGCCTCACGGTGCTTGTGGACTGGCTTAGCGATCCAGTTGTATCTGGCATCACGTCTGATAGCCTTGTGTTGTGGGTCGACGAGGATGACCTCGAAGTACTTGTAAGTAGAGTCTTGGTTGATCCAGTAGGAGTTCAAAACTCTCAAGTTAGCAGCACGACGACCAACACGCTCCTCAGCGGTAGTACGCAAGGACTTTTGGTACTTCAATTGAGAAACACCTTGGTTGGTTGGCTTACCGTAAGTAGCACCCTTTGGAACTGGTCTCTTTCTGTTACCTCTTCTAACTCTGACACGGTAGATGACGAAACCTTGCTTAGCCTTGTAACCTAAACGTCTAGCCTTGTCTGGACGAGATGGTCTGGTAGCACGGTGAATAACGTTCTTTTGACGGTATTCCCAGACTCTGACTCTGAACAAGAATCTGTTGACATCAGATTGTTTCTTTCTTTGCAATTCTTCCAAGTACTTGTAGGCACCCATTGTATCTAGTTTTGTGTTAGTTAGTTAATGTAACGAGATGTTCGAGGCTCTAAAACAGTTATAGACTGTTAACTACGTTTGAACAAAAGTTTTGATGAAAAATTTTAGATACAAGGGATTTTGGTATGGGCCGCAACTAAACCAACCGTCAATTTTCACGGCTTTCGGCTTTTGTGCTTTTAGGGCTTGATATAGTCACGTGAGAGTTTCAGCTCAGCATAGTAGGTATGGGCGTGGTACAAAGCGCATGGATTTGAAAGATTCAGTACATCCTTATGCACAACAAGCTAAGGTGTGCTAGTAACTAGACGTACGCCTCCACCAGCCGTTAACTTAGCAGTAATAATAACGAATAATTCCGAAGTGTGCCGTTGTCCGATGTCTGGTAGCAGTTGCTGTACTGAAGCGCAGCTCAACTGTTGTTATCAGTGACGTGCTTCATCTCCTTTGTGGATTACATCTTCTAGTGATTATTCATTGAACTTATAACGCCGGAATGACTTTGGGTATATTGGACATCAATATAGCTCAAATTCGAGTCAACAATATCAGTCCTATCCCTAAGCCGCAGTATTGGTATCGATATAAGAAGTAAAGTGTGCGTTTTTATTACAAAAGAATGCGATGCACATAGACTGATCACATGAAATTATGGAGCTGATCGTTCATTTAATTTGGGCTTTCATGGTCAAATAAGATCAGGTCAGCACATTAAACGCCTTATAGTACATCTGCTACTTGTTTTGTTTAGAACATTAGATCAAATTTGGCGATTGATCACTGTTGGAGATGTAGTATCCTCGATGAGTTAATATAGCAATCAGTAAACTGCGTGTGCAGCCCGACCTGAATTACTGCTAGCATTGATCACAGGGATTCGATATATTATTAACACAAGTCAGATTCAAAGATTTGGCACGGCTTTTTTTGTAGAGTTATGTCGAGATGCTTCTTCATGGACTAAGTAGCCAACAATATCGAGTATTGCGTGAAGTAAACTGGCTATATTGGCGCTGGAAAGGAAACGTAGCTCGAACAATATAGATCGACTTCTTATAAACTAGACACACTAGTCCGCACATACATTTGCTCAAAAAGTTATAGCATAATATCTAACTTCTACGATGTCAGAGCATGAGCTGCTGTCAATGACCCCTTCACTTCAGCCTGTAACTGGTGCCGGTTCTAGAACAAGCCATCTAAACCATCGGAGTAGCCATACTTTGGCTGCTGAATATGGTATAATCCACCCAGCTGAGGCGTGCTAGGCATGACGGCGCTTCATAACAAATTGCACAGGCGCTAGCTTATATGCTGTTAATTATTAATAAATATACAGGGCAAACGTCAAATTCACTAATTCAGCTTTAGCTGGTGATCAACGTTCCTTATATATTTACGTCAGAAATAGAAGCTCCATTTGCAGCTGTTATTGCTTAGTCGTATGGTCGGCTGTATTAGAACAAAACCAGGGGATCCAGTAAGAAATTCATCGGTACCTGAATTTTGTTGATGACCTCAGTAAAAAAAAACCCAAGCTATGACGTAAAGAGTTATGTTCCTGCATCTTAGCGCGTCATTGCGCAGATAAGCACAGCGAGGATCCGAAATATTGGCAACAAAATTTACAGCCAAAAATTTCCTCGTTATATGTTACATGGAGCTGCTAACAGTGAGATAGCATGGATCTCCTTGATGTATCTTAAGGTACAATTGAGCCAACAATAACATCGTTTATACTCATCACGTTGCGAGCTTTTTAATATAAACTCAATATGATCCGTATATTGTGCATTTGTATCTTTTACTGCACCTTTTCGCCAGTGTAAAGGGAACGATGATCAGACGACGTGAAAAGTTGCTATAGAACTTTAGGCAAAGAGCATAACGGGACCTAGTGTGAACTGAAACTGAATACGACAACACGTCTACTATATACACATAGCATATTCCGAACACTAGAGAATTATTTGGACCTATGACATATATTTTACTGGTGGAGAGCCGGGTCAAACATCTGGAAGGCTTATAATGAATTAAAAGTACGCCTCTACGATGATATAGACATTCCGACAATATGTAGGTACTGGAATTGTCATGCATTGGACCCAGGATAGCTAGCAGCCGTAAAAACAAACAACAAAGCTTCCGGCAATTAACAGTAAGTTAAGCGATACAGCCATTAATGAGATCATCAACTCTGTATAGCAGCCAAGTGGGTATATATTGTCTGCATCTAGCTAGTCGGTCATTCATATGAATTCCGTTGAATGGAGTCGTTTGTAATAGGTGTTATAATATGACTTCTGTAATATTGCAGTACTGTGTTAATCTGCGAATGTTTTGAAACAAAACGTAAAACATAAAAGATCTGCAGGCGCGTGCATGTTCCTGTGGCGGGAATGTAATGATCTGCGCTCTGGATTTGCAGTCGATGTTGAAAAAGAAACCCGCTTCTAAGTTTATATAAATCCCATCCAACGCGCCCAAATCTGAGTTTGAAACCTGCCACTTCTTCTTTAATCTAACTCACATCGAAAGCTCAATACTCTTCTTACTGACTTTTCATTACACTACTCTCTCTCAACCTTCAAGCTCAAGGTTATCTGCACTACCGTTAATATCACATTCACAGCTACATTCATATATATCACAACATGAGTCTTCTCTTAGATACTGCCAGTGCCTCCGTCACAGTATCACTTGCTACAGACTCAGCTTCAACGATTGTATCGATAAACACCAAAACAACACTGCACAGCTCGATTCCGTCTGTCATTCTACCGCCTTCATCAACCATACTTTCATCCAAGACCACCAAAGTTGAATCTTTGGAATCCTCCACAATCTCATCGAGTTTCTATTCAGATTTACAACTGGTCACCGACCCAAACACGCTAGGAATGGAGTCAGACAGTGCTACTATTGAGAACACACTTTTGAACTCAGAAGTTGAGAGTACAACCGCTTCGATTCAAAAGGCTGGTTCCTCAGGTGTTAGAAACTATGATGCCAGAGCTTTGAACTGGAAGGCACTTGTTTTGATACCCGCTCTCTTTGTACTTCCAGCTATTGCTCTTTAGAGGCAAAAGCTTTTCATGAAATAAACGATACCCAAAGATCATGAATACTATCATCATGATCATTTCAATATCAAACAAAATCTCTCACATATAGTAATATAAGAGAGCTGGCAGCCAAGGTCAATAGACAATTAATATTAGTATTTTGGTTTTATAAAGAATTCACCATCATCAACGTCCGGGGAGGAAGAAGGTTCAACATAGCAACTAGTAACGAATCATAATGAAATATACGATAAACAACAGATTTTTACAAACTAGGGTTATATTATTGTTAGTGTAGCGAATATACTAAAGCTAAATATCGTCTTACATATGCTAGCTCTAGAGTTATATAGATGTTTCAGCATTCGGGTTCCTTAAAATCTGCCCAGCTGCCGCCGTTTTGTACACCTCTAGCACTAGCTAGCGGCTGCCCAGAGGATGGGAAGGTCTTAGCCTGATCAACGAGCACCTCGGGGAAATTAATTGGGCTCATTCGTCCTAGCGATCCCCTTGTTGGAGCCGCATCAGTTCGCCGGCTGAGTTAGCAGCTTCTTCATTAATTGCGCGAAAGGCAAAAATTTACTGAGGCGAGGGCAAAAGGAAAGTGAGAAAGGGAAACAGAGAGAACAGAAACGAAAACAAAAACAAAAACATTGAAGACCGTAGTTTATATTGGCGTCAGTCACGTAATCTACGGACACGTGAAATAGATTAACACAGACTACGCGTCGATATCTTCACAACAGGCCCTATTCTTCTCACTCTTTTGCTTGCTGTGGAGGGTCCATTGAGAGGTGAATCGAATGTCGAACAAGAAACGAGAGCTGGCTCGTGTGGAGCTGCGAGAACAGAGATCGGCTGCTCATCCCGACCTCTTGAAGATCCATCACGACCCATCAAAACCTCGAGAAGAGCACCACTACAAGGACTACTACCCAGACCTGGACGAGAACGACATACTCCCCGCGCTAGTGTCCAATGCTGAGCTGAAACTAGTGCAGTCTCATAGATCGCAGTTCTCTGCCCCATTGAACGTTCCTTATTTCAAGCAGATTCCAAAGGAGATCATACCCAGAGACAACAGTAAGATACCCAAGAATATCGCAAAGTTGGGGTACAAGGTCAATTCTTTATCACAAACTACAACTGCTTACATCAGAGAAAATGAGAAGTTCTTAACAACAGAACAGAATAACAGTTTCTTTGAGACTATTTCTAAGAATCAGATCAATTTTAAATGTGCATATGATATGGATGAACAAGATGATTATTTCTTAGCTTATTTGAACAATAAGAGAGAGAAACCTGTGAGTAGAGAGATTCTGGAATGTTCATTCACGATATTAGAGAATGAATGGTATCATTTAGAACGTAAGATTCCTCCAAAATTACGGCACAGTCATAATAAATCAGATGAATTGAGCTTAAAAGCTTCAGCAACGAGGGCATTTACAGAGCTTTATGGATCAGATGATGGTATTGGGCTAACAACACCGGATGAACAGAAATGCTGTGTATGTGACAGCACAGAATGTGATAATTCAAATGCAATAATCTTTTGTGATGGATGTGATATAGCTGTTCATCAGGATTGTTATGGGGTTATCTTTATACCAGAGGGACAATGGTTATGTAGACGTTGTATGGTTTCGAAAAAGAGAAAGATCAAATGCCAATTCTGTCCCTCTACAACAGGTGCTTTCAAACAAACGGAGAATGGATTATGGGCCCATGTTCTTTGTGGTCTTTGGATTCCAGAGTTATATTTTGCCAGTGCTGGTCATATGGAGCCCATCGAGGGGTTTGAAGCCATACCTAAAGGTCGATGGAAATTACAGTGCTATCTGTGTAAACAGAAGATGGGTGCACCTATTCAATGTGCAAATAAGAATTGTTTTCTTGCATTCCATCCAACTTGTGCAAGACGTGCTGGTCTTTCCATGAAGATGCCCAAGGGAGTACAGGGGAGTGTATTGGATCAAACTTCGTTATCAGCGTGGTGCCACAAGCATTCATCTGCACAATACAACACAGAAAATGACGTGTTCAAGAGAATCGAAAAGACTAGGCTCTATTTCAGTACTGTTGGAGCACAGGACTATAACCATAATCGGAAATTGTTTCAAGTCTCTAAGAAGACGACAAACAGAAAGAAATGGAAAACTTCTAGAGGTACACCGATTCCTCCAAATTATTTCATAACGATCTTGGAAAAGTTCTTGAACAAGCTGAAAGTACCAGATAGTACCGATCTGGCACAGAGTTTAACGAAATATTGGGGTCTTAAGCGTGAAATGAAAAGAGGCGCACCTTTGATCAGAAGAACAGATGCTACTGTATATAGCGGTGGCAATCCAGAGGATATTCCTATCAAGCTAGATTTCTCCAAGATCTTGTTGGAAGATATGGATTCTTTGGAGGAGATTGGGAAACTCTTATTGGAGAAGGCATCCGTTGAACTTCAAAGCCAAGAACAAGAGAACAAGATCATTGACTTGGCTTATTTCCCACTAGCGTCTTTCCTCAGTTCTATAATGAAAAGGATGTTGAATATTGATTCATCAAGATTCTTGATCGACATAGACACTGGCTGTACAAATCTTCGAATGATGAAGGATAAAGTTGAAAAAAAGGAATATCAAAGTATGAATGAATTCATATCAGATCTTGAATCCTTTTGCGTTGCAATTGAAAAGATGAACAAACCTGTACTGCTTAAAGCTGTTAGACGGATAACAAGGGAAGTATTAGGTGATATTCAGAATATGCAACAGACAGAGGCCAAATCGAAAGAGACCGACTATGGAATAGAATTGAATGGGCTTGATGTGAAAGTTCCATCGTTGTACGATGGATTGAAGGTGATGCAGGACGTCAGCCTAAGTGACATTGAACTTTGAGTTTGTATAGCAACAACGTCAAGCCAACGTATGGCCATGTATAATATGATAACTAATTAACGTCGGGGCCAACTTATGGTTGTACTGCTAGTAAGAGTTGCTATATTGTAGTTGCAGCACACTAATATCTGCCAGCCGGTTGACTATATGATCCCCAGCTAGTATAAGTATATGTATGGCGATGTAGCCTATGACGCACGCCGGAGTATCTCTTTGTGATTTTGGCCTCGGCATCTCTCAGCTCTTAACATCCGTACACCACAAATGTTCATAAGAGTGCGACCTTACGGCAACGCCTGAGTACAAATTTATAAAATTTTAAAAAGCAGCAGCCGTCATGAGGACACAAAAAAAAAGCAGTCCGGTTAAACACAGAAGTAAAAGTACCATTCAGAAGTGGTGTGCGGATGTGAAATATTCGATGGGCGAGACTCTCAGCGTTCAGTAGCAGACGGGGAGGGTTGGGCAGAAAAATATACCAAAACATCAACTTCTCAACACCTTATAACTCATATCTTGAAAGGCCTTTTAGAACGGTATATCATCCTTGAAAAATCCTTTCTACATAAATCAAGTCGAAATGGGAGGCGTCCGTGAAAAGAAAGCTGAATACTTTGTTAAGTTAAGAGAGTTGCTCGAAGAGTACAAGTCCATCTTCGTTGTTGGTGTCGACAATGTCTCTTCCCAACAATTGCACCAAGTCAGAAAGTCCTTGAGAGGTAAGGCTGTCGTCTTGATGGGTAAGAACACCATGATCAGACGTGCCATCCGTGATTTCTTGGCCGACTTGCCAGAGTTTGAGAAGTTGTTGCCATTCATCAAGGGTAACGTTGGTTTCATCTTCACCAACGAGAACTTGCCAGAGATTAGAGAGGCTATCTTGAGTAACAGAGTTGCTGCTCCAGCTCGTGCTGGTGCCATTGCTCCAGAAGACGTCTGGGTCCCAGCTCAAAACACTGGTTTGGATCCATCCAAGACTTCTTTCTTCCAAGCTGTTGGTTTGCCATCCAAGATTTCCCGTGGTACCATTGAGATCACCTCTGACGTTAAGGTTGTTGACGCTGGTAACAAGGTTGGTCCATCCGAGGCTTCTTTGTTGAACTTGTTGAACATCTCTCCGTTCACTTACGGTTTGACTATTGTTCAAGTTTACGATGACGGTCAAGTGTTCCCAGCTTCCATCTTGGATATCACCGATGATGAGTTGGTTGCTCACTTTGTCTCTGCCATCAACACCATTGCTTCAGTCTCTTTGGCTATCAACTACCCAACCTTGCCATCTGTTGGTCACTCCGTTGTCAACTCCTACAAGGACTTGTTGGCTGTTGCCATTGCTTCTAAGTTCATCTTCCCAGAGATTGAGGAGTTGTCCGACAGAATCGAGAACCCAGACAAGTACGCTTCTGCTGCTCCAGTCGCTGCTGCTGCTTCTGCTTCATCCGATGCTGCTCCAGCTGAGGAGGCTGCTGAGGAAGCTGAGGAGTCCGATGATGACATGGGATTCGGTTTGTTCGACTAAGCGTATCGTAATTAGTTATAATTAGGTTTATTAATTAGTATGAGTTAGCTTGACAATATCTGGAGATTGTAGAGTGTCATGGTGTAGCAATATAGTAATATAAGCACTGATAGCACTGTCTCGGGGTTTTAGATATAGATCTCCTGCACAGACGTTTGGGATCAATATTATTAATACTGCATTATATTTAGCGTCCCTGCTAACGAACAAGGAGGCTGAGCCTAATCGCCCCCATATTAATGTACTAGAAGTTTCTCTGCGTAGCTGGGGCCAGTAATTACTGAAATTTTTGGCGGGGCTTGGCCACCGGCAGCTGATTTCCAGTAATTTTCTACTGAGCTGTTTGTTATACGCTGATAAAGAGAATTGAAATTGACCCTTAAAATCGCGTATATATAAAGATCAACTCTGTACTGCTGATAAATCACAATTTGTTCACTAGTGAGCCGCTGTCAAATTAATTTCAGGTATCCAATTCAACTAATTGATACTTACAACTGATATAAGCTCACATCATGGTAGATAAGTCGAAGGAGCCAATAGTTCCAGAAGGTTGGAAGGCTGTGTTTGACGAGAAGTATCAAACATGGTTCTACGTTGATCTCAAAACGAAACAGTCACAATGGGAAGCACCACCGGGTACAAAGTTCCCTGGCGAGGATGAAGATGTGATAAAACCTCCTCCATATGCACCAAACGGTGCTAATAACAATAACAGCAACATGGATAACAAGAACCGTGGAGCTGCAGCCGCTGGTGGCTATCAAGGACAACCTCAACAACAGCAGTATCAACAATATCCTCAACAGCAGCAACAGTCCAGAGGCTATCCACCACAGCAACAGCAACAGTTCTATCCTCAGCAGCAGTACTATCCACAACAACCTCAATATATGCCACAGCAGCAGCAGCAGCAATATAACAACCGTGGTAGATCTGGAGGCATGGGTGGCTTTGGAGGCATTGCAGCCGGTGCGGGTGCCGGTATGCTTGGTGGTATGTTATTAGGCTCTGCAATGCAGCCTGATACCACGATTATTAACGACTACGGTGATGATTATGGTGGAGGTGACGACTTCGGAGGAGGTGATTTCGGAGGCGGTGATTTTTAGGACCCAACTATACTAGTAGCTATGTTTTAGCTGATATATAGTCGCTTTGCCTAATTGGTGGTCGTCAGGTGCAGTCATGATTGATTGATTAATACACATGTATACTTTTTTTCTTCAATAGAATTCTGGTTGATCGTAGCTCATATAACAATTCATCTTATTTGAGTACCTTGCAGTTATAGAGCTGCTGATGTTTCTGATAAAAGTGTACCTTAATGTACACATTAAGGGTCCTATAGACTAAATTCGTATAGCTGATCCCCAGATCAGAAGGGGTTACCCTTCCTAGTGAATGAATATCATAGGAAAAAAGAATAACAACGCGAACAACAGCAGCTGCGATTATTCCTCAAGACCTTCGGCCGAAGTGCCTCGGGAGTTCCGACCAGTTCTGTAAAATTCTCAGATTTCGATTGTGACCAGCAAAAAAAACAAATTCTTCCGCTAGCAGCTGCTGCTGACCAGTGTTTTTCTTCCTTTTTTTCTGAGCCCTTGCCATGAGCCAAACCGCTCGGCTGGGACGGTTTTTGCGCTTTTCGGGTGGAAGAAAGACACGGAGATCGGTAAAAACCGTCCCCGAGCAAGGCATTTAGTTCAGTTAAGCCTCGCATAGTTAAGCACCACATCATTACTTATAAAAGCTGGTCATTAATAATAGCACTAAACAAGCTGCTCTCTGCTCATAATTAGTCGTCTTACGTGCATTACAAACAATACGTCGGCACTCGCAGCTTGACTTTAAAGCTTATTAATTTGTGTATATGAGCTGCAGATACCTTTCAGCCAGCTGTTTATATATAAACTTGTAGCTGTCTATAACATCATCTGCATTCTAATATAACACTAACCAACCTCAATATCACCACCAATGTACCAGCTTATACCCAAGTTTGTCAAGTCTGGATCAGACAGAAAGGGTAGTATTAGTGCTACCCCAGTACCCACAATAAAAGATGAACACTCCAATGCAGATGCTGGTCCAGTAGGGCGTCATAACCAGACGAAAAAGCTCTCATTGGTAACCACACCTTCAGATACTACATCTTCAAATCTTCCATCAATACCCGTTGTATTGTCACCCGAGTGGAAGATCAGATACGATCCAGCAGTTTCTGAATATTACTACGTTAATACGATTACAAATGAAGCACAGTTTGATCATCCGGATGAAGTACGGTCACCTTTAAGCTCACCAACGTTAAGTGACAGCAACTATCATATAACAACTTCAGCTGGCTCTTCAGCTAGTAACAAGAAGTTCTTTAAGATGAACTCGTTGAAACGTACAAAGTCACCAGTGAGATCATTCTTGCAACTTCGGAGATCTACCAGTAGTAGTGTTGATTCTGGTAAAACATCCAATAGTTATTCCAAGTCAACTCATGCATTAAAGTCTATGAATTATGAAACTAAATATAACGATCTATACGATAATGACAAAAATGATTATGATATGAATGATAAGTATGATAAAGACAATAATGATGTAAATAATGAAAGTGATAATGACACAGATGTTGAAGAGTTTAAAAGACAATTTGATTTAGAAATGAAGAGATATGAAACTGAAAGACTTCATAAGAATCTAAATATTAATATCGACGTGTAATGTTATAGTATATACTTCTTCTATAATGACAATGAATTTATGAATATTCTTTTATACTTTTCTTGATTTTCTCTGAACACTCGTGTTTGTCTTTTTAGAGCTAGTACTACTTGCTGTAGTATTAGTAACAGATGACGTAGTAGCATTAGTTGATGCTTCCTTTTTCAACTCGTCATTCTCTTTCAAAGTCTCCGGAACTTTCTTCAGCTCTGCAATAAACCAAGTCAATGTACCCCATAACAATATCGATAATATCAATAGATTGATCATATGAATAGATTTTGTCAAGAATGCAAATATGGTTAATGTTATAATTAAGAGGGCAAATGTTACATGAGTTGCTAAGACCAATGTTGGAGTAGCACCTGGTGTGAATATGGACTGCCAAAGATCTTCGATGAATCCGATCATGGTGTCTGTGGTGATAACCTTAAAGTTAGTTTATCGAGAGAAAGAATGATGTGTTGATGGTTTGGTTGAATGAGAGTATTATAAAATAAATCATCAACGGTTCATCTCGGGTTTTTCTCTCTCGTCTTTTTGTAATCATCGTTATTTAGCCGAAGACTGATCTCGGAATCTTGCAAAAATCGATGACATAATCAGAACCACAATCGCGGTTTGCGGCTGAGGTAATCAAAACATTATGACGTACGTTGTTGATATTAATTGGCGGAATGGCAGCTAGCTGAGAGATATAGAAAGATCGATGTATATTTAACCGTGAGCTACAACCACTATGCCTGGTAAATTCGCACCAAAGGAGCCGGTACAGCTGGATCTTCCAAAGTATAATCCAATAACGCGAGAGGAGTTATTACAATACGACGGTGAGTATAATTTTATAAGGAGCTGAATATATCATCAGTTATCATTGATGGTTAATACATAGAAACTGAATACTAACCATGGTCGTATTATTGTAAAGGAATACAAAGACCCGAGAGATATATAGCAATCAAGGGAATTGTATTTGACGTTACGAAAAATGTTGGAGCATATGGACCAGGGACAAAATATAGTGTACTATTAGGGAGAGATGCAAGTAGAGCATTGGGTAAATCAAGTTTAAAAGAGGAAGATATTGATCCAAATGTTAGTTTCGATACAACCGGACTAACAGAGAGACAGTTACAAGTTATGAATGATTGGTATTCATTTTTTAGTCAAAGGTGAGTATCTTGATATATCTGACATATGGACTTTTTCCAAGTACTAACACATAACGATCTAGATATAACATTGTGGGTAAAGTTATAACTCCATAGACAAACTGATAACCTATGGCTCCATAATATCTTGCTTATGCCGATGCTGTATACGCTGACAATTCACATAAAACTCTATGGTACATCACCAGCTTGTTCATACGTTTTGCAGAATAGCAGGCTTACTTATAACATAACAGCTAATTAAGGCGACACAGATCTGAACAACGAACCAAAGGACAGCTGGCTGTAGTGATATTTCCACAGTAATACGACACTACATCACTTGGTCTATGGTGATACGCACATACTATAAAACTGTAGAGGCCATTAACCGCAACACGAAGTACTGAAGTACTCGATTGAGCATTATTTATAATGCGTTCTGATGATGAGCTTCTACATCTTCAGTCCACAGCTTGGCCCATCCAAACTGCGGTACACAACAGTTTACGAATTACAGAATAAAGTACGAATTTACGTCTTATAGGTTATTATAATTTATGATATGCATGGGCTAAACCCATGTTTCCATGCATGTAAAGCATGATCGGAGGTGTGAAGTTAGCTAGTGCTGCTGGCCGGTCGATTCAAGTAAGAAAATAATTCGTTGCCTTCAAGCCCACATAACGAGCATAAACGACGCCAGCGATGTTAAGAACAGCAGCAGCCTTTCCTTTTTCAGCCAAATTTGTGCTCGATTCGGCGGCAGGGGGAAGCACAACAACAAAATTTTAACTGGAAACAGCGCCAAAATTAAAGATGTTCCCGTAGTTAGCACAAATATTTATGTCTCGATTTCAGCTGCGGCCAGCTAATTTCTTCTTTCAACTGTTTGCTAATTCTTCTTCTTCCTCTTCCTCTTCTTCACACCCTCATCTCAGTACAATCAGATACCAATAGTATCAACATAAGCAGAGGCGATATACTGCTGCTGTTCCCGTCGCATCCGTTTGATCAGTTACAACATTAACAGTCACCAGGTCATCACCGCAGTCAGGCTATTAATAAACCCATCCCATCGATCGCTAATATTTAACTTTTTTTTTTTTTTTTGATTTTAATATTGATCTGTTATTTACTACAGCAGCTACCAATAACAACAAATCATCAGAAGTCGGTGCTACGAAGTCAACGCACTGGTACAAATTTTTATAAACAACGACGTCAGCTTATACAAAAGGCTTAGAGCGTTGATGTCAAGAATAGCATTCGTGTAAATTGTTTATCACTATTTGCATTGTTTGGCTATTTTTATACCATTACCGCTAATTATTGGTGATCAGTTATTATAACCACCATTCTCATCTTCATCAAAAGCACAGTGATTTATAATTAAAGATGCACGCTGCTAGGGCATATGCAAATAACAACAACCAGAGCAATCCCGGGAACATATCCTCACTTCGAAACCAGTTGCTAAGTACCGATATTGGAGACATTGACATAACGAAAGAGACTCCCCTTGCTAACCGCCCACATCAACAACAACAGCAGGCGCAGGTACAACAACAGTATCAATATCAACAACAACAGGGGATTCCGCCAAGCGGCACCGGTGTTTATGGTATACCGCCACATGGACAACAGAACCAAAGACTCTCACAGCAACAGATACCAACTCTGCAACCTATACAGCAGCAGAATAGACCATTCCATCCACAGCAGTTCCCTGAACAACAACCAAATAGCCAGTTCCAACCTCCTCAACAGAGACCAAATAGAATATCACTGCCCAACAATGGATCGAATCCTCAGCTGATGGGTAACAATGGGAACCATATGCAATACATTCCACAACAGCAACAGCATATGATGAATCCACAGATGAATCCACAGATGAATCCACAGATGAATCCACAGATGACTCCACAGATGCAGATGCAGATGCCACAGTACAACAACGCTGCTCCAAGATCTAGAAGATCATCAATAACCAGTAACAGTACAACTTCTTTTAACAATTTCTTAAAATTTGGTAAGAATAAAAATGGTGGGAAATCGGTTGATAAAGGGTTTAATGATGAAGATGAAGAGGGAAAAGATTTTATATCGGATCCATCCACTCAAGATATATCATTTGATGATATAAGTACAATGAGAGATCGTGGTCGTTATGGTGCCCAATATAACTCGGATACTGCACCAATCATACCAACTCTGGCAACTCCTGCTGGTTTACGCTCAGGTAATAACGTTTCAAATACCTATCATAGAAAACAGATGACTGCAATGAAGAAACAGGCTTTGACACAGGCAAATAAGATAAATAAAACTGCTGCTGGTTCTGGTCAACCAATGATGGATCCTAGAGCCATGTCTTTGCAAAACACAAGAAGTCCCTATATGATGAGTTCAAATTTGAATCCAAATGTTAATCCAAATCCAAATGCCAATGTCAATCCAGGCTATTATCAACCAAGGGCCAATTCTTTTGCTAATGGTAGACCTACAAATGCCATGCTGCCTAACAACAATGGAAGAGCCTATTCTATGACAACTACAGGTCGTGTTAGTTACCAACAGATGAATCCAAATCAGTATCGTCAACCATTCCAGCAACAGCAGCAGCCACAACAACAGCCACAACAGCAACCACCATACCGTGGACCTGTACCAAAAGCCGGTGATCCAAGTCTTCAGTTGAGGATGAACAATAGTCAAGGGTCATTCACTGGCTCAAGAACTTCTTTGAACAATACTACCACTACAGCCCCACCACAAGCCATAAACAATGAACAGAGAAAGTCTCAGATGAACGGACCAATAACACAGAATCTACAAACCGAAGCTACACAGACATTGGATCCGTCTCAAAGAGTTTCTTCGGCGAACAACGATCAATCTGATCATCATTTCTTGGCTGATAACGTTGTTGCTAATGATAGTGCCAACACAGCTGATGACTCTTTAACATCGTTTGAAAGTTCTAGAGACCAGTCCACTGCTACAAAGCCAAATGATTGTTCTACTCCATCTCCTGATTCTAAGGGTAAGATCATGAAGATGACAGAAGCAGACGGAGATGATAATACTTCACAGTTGAAGATGAAAAGATCTCAAGGTCTTCCAAAACTAAGTGTTTTGAACTTGAGAGGAGATGATGAAGAGAATGTTAACACCAATGATGTCAACCTCGGAAATGCTAAAGAGAATGTTGATCCTTACACTGAGAGTACAAATGATGAAGAGAGAATCCCGGAAACACCAACTGGGTTTAGAACACTCAACCCTGTTAAAGAACAGGTCCCATTGAACAGATTTTCAAGAGACTTGTCTCCATCTAAAAGACTTTCAAAATCTGATAATATTAACAACAAGAATGTGCCTCAATATAACAATAACAATGGACATTCCAAAGGTGTTTCTCTTTCTTCAATGAGTGAACTGTCAACAACGTCGGATTTCATATCGGAGAATACCAGACAAAATCAAAAGTTTTATCAATTGGCTTCCAACTCTACAGCAAATGATGTATTTGTCACAGCTTCTCAATTCTCATTGATGGGTAGTAATCACACAACTGACACTAGCCATACCAAAACGCACCATCCACAAAGCTCCAATGCATCTGAAGCTAGTGTTACTGACTCTGGGACCACTTTGAATAGACAGTCCATTAATGTGAATGGTTATAGACGCGATTCTATGACATCTTTGGCATCCATGAGCTCAATGGATTCAAGAGGCACTAGAAATTCATCAATTGTCAGTGGATCAAAGTCTAAGAACCTTTTCAAACGTCTTTCTGGAAAGCTCGGAGATAAGAAGAAAAGCTCTAATAATGCCATCACCACCAACACCACTGACCAATCATTTGTTGATGATAATACAATGACGGAGAATAATAGAAACTCAATATCATCAATGCAATCCCTGAAGACTATATCAAAGGACGTCAAACCCCAGGAAGTTCCATCCAATGTTCACAATCCAAATGGTTTACCAAAAGCTGATGATAACTCTCATAACCAATCAGATGGTTCAGATTTAGCAAAGTTGGGAGATCCTGTTGTTGTCCCTCGAACTGCACCAAAATTGGATTTCACGATCGAGCAGTTGGGAATCATGCAAGAGAGTACATCATTGATGAGAGAATTGGATCTCGTTTCTACAGAGCTTGCAGCTTCGGTCAAACGTGAAATGCTACTAGAGGATAAATTGAATGGAAGTGAGACTATTACAAGTCCACGTATCAATAAGGATCTTGATTATTCTTCTGAAATTGCTCGGTTGGTACAAGAGTTGAACAATGAACGTAAAAAAAGATTCATTGCTGAAGAACACGTTTTGTTATTAGAACATGGCTCGAAACCATCATCACTTGAATTGAGTTATGAAAACGAGAATCTCAAATCTGAGATCAATAGTCAAGCCGAGACTATTTTAAAACAGAGTGCTGAGATTGAAGAATTGAAACGTGAAGTACCAGATCTCAAGCATAAACTGACTGAACTCACCAAGGCAAACAAAGAGTATGAACAGGTCATTGTTCCAAATCTGAAGAACCAGGTCGGTCTATTACTGAACGATAACAAGAGAGTCACAATACTCACAGAGAAGCTCAAGATATTGAAGAACGAAAAACTTCAGCTGGAAAAAGCCAATCTATCTAATGGGAACTCGGAGAACTACAGTTTCATGAAGACGAGCTCTGAGACACCTCCTAAAGAACAGAAGGATTCCATAGTGACAGCTCAAACATCACCACTTCAACTGACAAAGCAGAGAGCTGCAAAGGCAACATCGGGTTTAAAGCCACCTTCACCATTCAAGAATACCTTGCAACGACCACCATCTTTCAGTCTTATTAATGTTACGGCTTCTGGAAGTGACTGAAAGGTACACGGTTTTTATGACACTAAAAATACATTACATTTATCATCAATAGTAATACATTATTGACTTACGCATTGAATAACTGGTCAACAACCACGAGTGTAGATTCGCTCTTCAAAAAGACTTGAAGAACCTGTGTATATATGTGTGTCTGTGTAATCAAGGTTTAGGTACTAGGGCGTGCGCCAACCGCCCTCGGAACTGGCTAACACACCACCCCGCAATACGACCGAAGGCTGGCTTAAAAAAGATCACCAAAATTATTAGTGTGCACAGATCTATTATAAGGCAGTGTTCGTTTTTTTTTTTGGCACCAACACGAACGACAAGCTTAACGGCCAATAGCAGTTTAACTATACCTGGCGGCTATAGTATATTTCTTCAATTCATTCAAAATGAGCTTCAATAGGAAGAGACACTTCGGTAAGTGCTATATGACTTTTAGTGACGGTTAGCGCGTAGCTTCATCGTAAATTGCATAATCAACTAACATTTGTTCAATATACTCAACAGATGATGAGTACAACGAGGACTTCAGAAAGAGATCTCGTCCATCTTCTCGTATGCAAGACTTCAAGGCGCTATGCAATGATATCAATACACTCGGAGAAACACCAAAGAAGTATGCCGAGGATGTCGAATTCATGTCTACTCCTATAGTGAAGAACTTTGAAAGCCATGACTTCCGCCAGGCGGTTCTTCAGACGTTGTTTGGCGTCGTGACAGAGCAGCCTCAAAAGGTTCTCCACATTGCTGGACTTGTTCAAGCAGTATACAGCCAAAGTCCTTCTGTTGGTAAGATCGTGATCGAGTCCTTCCATCAAGAAGCGCAAAATCTTTTGGAGAAGGCCATTTCAGAAGACGCTGAACCGGTCTCATCAGATACAGGTCCGTGGAATAAAATCAAACTCGTCTTGCGTTTCTGGTTCTCGGTATCCCCAATTTTAGATCTCAAGAGCGTATCGGACGTTGCCACTCAATTTTTGAATCTTGCTATAGAATTGCAAGCTGCTAGTCCAGCTAAGAGATCTCCACTTGCAGAGGCCATCTACTACAACACATTGATCTCACTTCCATATCTTGCTCCATTCAACTCCGACGGTGAAGAGTTGCAGTCGACGATAAAAGAGCTCTTGTCGAAGTCCGAGGCATTTACTGCAAAGACCTCAGATGTGACAATTACCAAACCTTTTTCAGAGTTGAGCAAAAGTCAACCATATGAACCAAAGGAGATTGTAACCCTCATCAGAGGAGCGCTTGATGAATATTTCAACACTGATAGTGCCATATTCTTAGATCTTAAGACTTCATTGAGTGCATTGATCGTTCCATCCGAGAGAATGAGCTTACCAGCTTTATCACTTCCAACTGTCGAAGCTCTCAAAAATTTTACAGGCTTGGATAAAGGTATGGGAAGTGTTGATGGTATGTGGAGAACACCAAGACTCACTATGGAAGTATACCTTCCAATTGGAGAGATGAGAACGACTCCTGCAGCACATTCTTACGCTGGATTGTTATTCAGAGACATTGTCGTTGACATTGTCGAGGCTGTTGAGTTCAATAGAAAAGAAGTTGCGAGACAAATCATCACATTGGACTTGTTTTTCCATTCCGATCTTTTTGCTACGCCAGGCTCCAGTATTGATTCCCTCAAGGCAATCTTTGAACAGGCCAATGAAAATGGAGTTAAAGTTTCAACATGGAAGATTGAAGATGTTGCAGTTGAAACTGTTCTTTCTTTGATATTTAAGCTTCCAATGGCATCTCAACCTTCTGTTTATTTCTACACCACACTTGTCGAAGCATGTACAAATGCACCACAAGCCATTGCTCAAGTTATTGGAAGAGCAATCAGATTTTTCTATGCAAACGTACATCATCTTGATTTTGAATTAACAATGAGATATATCGATTGGTTATCAATTCAACTCAGTAATTTCAACTTCACCTGGAAATGGAATGAATGGGAAGGTGACATTATACAATATTCTGGTCTCAAGTATCATCCACGTGCTGTTTTCATCAAGAATTTGATTGCTAAGGAGTTAAGACTAGCAACTGCTGAAAGAATCTCAATCACTTTGACAGAGAGTCTTCAACAATGTCTTGACTTATCTTTGTATTCACAAGAGGAGATCAGTTCATACTATAGACATCTTCTTGGTGAAGACAACACTTTTGACGATTCTGTCAATCTCTTGTATGCATGTGATAAACTTTCCATCAAGGGTAATGTTGAGAATTTAATCGAAGTTATTCACAAGAATTTATCTAATGATGAATTAAACAACTCTATTGATTCATTAAAAGCTGCAATTACCGACTTTACCAATTCTGATGAACTTTTGGTTGGTATCGTGTTCCAAGCAGTTTCATTTGTTGGAAGTAAATCTACATCGTATGCAGGCAAGGTAATCGATGCGACTCAAGAAGTTTTGAAAAAGCTTTTGGAAGAAACTAAATCCGTTGAAGAATCTCAGCTTTGGGCTATAAAGGCAGTTTTAACCTATTGGAAACAAGATCCACAATGTGGTTATCTTGTTTTGGATATCTTGGAATCATGTGGTGTTATATCTTCGTTATCCATTATTAAGCATTCACTTGATGATAGTAATGCCAACGGTGTAAACCTTGGTCTTGTGAACATCAGCACTATTGAGGCAATTTTGAGATCATTGAACAAAGTTATATATTCAGGATCAAACACTGATGTTTTAAGATCTACTTTCCAACTTTTGTTGAACGTTTTGAACAAGACTTTGATTGATTTGAACATTGGTGAAGGAAATGATGAACCAATTGAGATACCAAGTATTACATTGGATAACGTTGAAGATTTAACCAAAGTTGATACTCTATGGAAGTATCATACATCATTAGGATTTATTAGAACAGTATTGAGAAAATTTTCTGATGAATTTAGTGGAATTTCATCCGAATTATTGGAAGATGTTACAGTTAATGGTAATAAGCATAAAGCTACGGTAAATATCATAACCAAATGGATTAATGAACTTCAAGAGTTGTGATGATATAAATATTACATCTAGATTATATAATTGATCTTGACAAATTGTGCTAATAGAATGTTGATGCTTTTTGCAGAAGGACAGCTAGATACTAGTGCTACGACGTAGAAATGTTATTATATTGAGTATAGAATATCGATTGATATTGTATTAATGAAAAGCATATAAACAGTTTCGTAGACGACGTAAAGAATAATAATTAAATAAGTGTAAGCTTTTAAAGCTTATATAAATAAGTTGATGTCACATGACATCAATTATGTAATGAGAGGTGGTGTACATTACATAATCACAAACTCATGATATTCTGAATATCTAGAGTCCATGTCTTGTACCAGCAACTTTTGTTCTCTCTTCTTTAAACATCTTTGTAATTTTATTACCCTTGTAGTAATATTCATACATAAGATAGAAGCCAGAAGTGTATAGACCTGTCATACCTAATAGATAACCAGAGAATCTTTTACCATTTGCAATTCCAATGTTTGAAGCTGCTAATTTGTTCAATCTTAGAGCAGATGATTGAAAGCTTCTGACTGTTGTTTGAGAGACCATTTTAATTGTAGATATTATAAGTTGCTGTGATTATAATAAATGAATATGGGATTGTGCGGGTTGAGAGTTAGATGATATAGATACTGATCAATACATCAAAGAGAGAGTAGGGGACATAGGAAGATGAGCCAGCTTTTATATCAGATATTGAGCAGTTCTTTAATACCCATTGCTGGAGCCATTATTGGTCGAACGATATGGATCAGACGATTCATCCTCTGCCTCTGTAACCCGTTACCTGTAGCTCTGTTACCTATAACTCTGACGTTTGTTATCGACTCATCGCCAATCAGTCGATTTTTTCATTTTCCCCAGCTTTAGTGGCGTTACCTGTGCTAAATTGTATTTTTTCGAAAATGTCACGTTATTTCTGAACATCAGTACTTATAACATATTATAGTGAAGAATTGCTATATCAACCATTGGCCTGTTCGGTGTTTCAGACGTTGTATAATTCGGCAACTAAGTTTAGTGTGATTCGATTAATGAAATGATCTGACACATAAGCTGTGATGCAGCACTGATGTGCTGTTCTGTTCTGTTGTGTTTTGTAGTACTGTAGTATAACTGCTCTGATGATATTAACTTTTGGATGTAACCTGGGCTGTTAACAAATCAGACCATGGTGTGTGATGTGATATCCACCTCTGAGGGCTCATAGGTTTCAGTTTGTTTCATTTTGTTTCAGTTTGTTTGCAGTATACCTCTTATCTATGCGTGAACAATATTTGACTAACTTGACTTTTACTCTGGTGAAGATGTTAGACGTAGTGTTATATGGTACTGCCCCTAACAATGTTATTAGACTAAACATCAAAATCAAATATAATTAGCCGCTGGAGTACTTGTTCATATGACAGAAGTAAACATCAACATCGATCATTGTATAACTTGATAATATGATACAGTGTACCATGCTATCTATTATATCTTGGTGGATGCAGTCTGTTATACTTTTTGAGTGATGATACTTCATAGCTATGTTATGACTATTTCAACACATCATCTACTCTTTAATTCAGACTTAAATCATAAGTCTAATAACTTGTTCTCTTAACGGAGTTTGTTGATACATTTACTAAGATCCTACACACAACAAATCTAAAGGCATGAGAGTACATTCTGTGTATACGTTCTTATATATATTCGGTATATAGACTATGTCATATTTGTCATATGACATAGTGTAGTATTACAGATGATCTACTCATCATCAAACAGTACTCCATTCTCTTCAAACAATTGACTCAATTCACCAGTTTGAGCCATTGAAGTAATAATATCACAACCTCCAATGAATTCATTGTTTAGATAAAGTTGTGGTATGGTTGGCCATTCACTAAATTCTTTTATACCTTCACGTAGTTCAGAATCTTCTAAAACGTTATAAGCTGCAAATTTTTCTGGATCAACACCAACTTGACCTAATAGATTTATAGTGGCTCTTGAAAATCCACACATTGGTTGTTCTGGAGTACCTTTCATAAATAGAACAACTGGTGCAGATTCAATAGCTTTTTCAATAGCTTGTTTAGTATCTGATGAGAGTAATCTCTTTGATATTGGATTTATACCATAGTTGTTATATTTGTATGCAGTGAGAGTACTCTTTGTGAAAGGAGACTATAGTATATGTTGTTAGTTCATATGACAACTTATAATATATATACTGATCTGTCATTTGACAGATCGTGTAAATAAGTAACTTACTGCAATCTTTGAAGATCTCTGGAATGCTAATCTGAACATCGTTAGAATATGATATTACCAGTATATGTTGTATTATAAAAGCTTAGAATGAATATCTAGTTGTTGTTGATGAAGAATATGATGATGTTATTAGCAGTGATCTAGAGCTATATGACATTCACTGGTTACATTAATTATATACGATTTTGCTTACCAATCCGCAGGATCGGTTTAATTTTTTTTCTCCATGATTGGCCGTGGAAGTCTAAGAGTTCATGTAATTATATTACGGCTCCCGAGACCCGGATTTTGTCTCTACAGTTAAGCTTATATCTATAACTAACTATCAGTGGCAAATGATCGTCATATAACGTTTGTTTTATATACAAACGCCACTTTGAACTCTAAATTCTAACGGTATACCAAAGAAAAAAGTTACCGCTGGATCCGACCTTTGCTCTCCTCGCTCTTTTAAGTGAGTGGTCATCAACTAGTCAAATACATTGGAGCCATAGTTAAAAAAAATTACACAGTGAGTGTGGAGACACTGATTTCATTTTTTCTGCTCTTTTTTTTTTCTCTCCCTCTCGACGGCGTCATGAGCAGCAGACAGTTATTCTGCGTTACCAGCGTAATTTGTAGAACGCGTAGGCCCAACCCAAGCACAATTTTTTTACACTCGTTGTAAAAAATATAAGCAGCTGCAGCTGCCGGGCAGCTGATTCTCGCTAAGGAGAGGCAAATAACACCGCCAGCAGAAGCTGTAACAGCACCAATTGGTGGAGCAGCCAAGTTGATATACGCAGAAGAGTTAAGAACAAAAAAAAAGCCAAATTGAAACCAAAAAAACACCAATTGGTCTCATCATCATCCATCATCAGCATCAGCAACCTAGCCGCCGAACAATCAAAACAATAACAGCCGATTAAGCACCAAGCATATCGTCTCTCACGACGCTGTGTTCTCCTTTCCCAGCTGGTTGATATCTCATCATATCTCCACTTCAACTACCTCTACTGTCGATATACACAAAAATTTACCATTGCCGCCAGGAATTGTTTTTTTCTTACTTTGCTGTCAATTACACAGAGAATATTGTTATTGTACCATAGATCATTTGGTGTCGTATAAGACATATCGTATAATATCATCATTATCATACATACAGATCATCTATATAATCACGTTGAAAGATGCCTGACTCAAAGCGCCCTGATCAGATTCAAATGCCACAACCAATTCTGAATAAACCTACAAACATCAACAATAATAATGCTAATGCAAATGCAAATGCTAATAACAATGGTTTAAGAATTAACACGGCGGCAATCAACTTAAAAGATGATATGACAAATAACAATGTTAATATAAAGAGAGATGGGTCAACGGATCGTGGAGTTAATGATTTGGTTGATAATAGTGCTAATGCCAATGCTAATGCTAATCAAACCACCATGTTTAGTCCATTTCCAATATTTGCTTCTCAACTACAAACAATGAGTAATAACAATGTCATAAACAACAACACCAGTCCATTGCATAACCAAGAACCAAGATCAGGTTCTTCTTCTTCAACAAACTCTTCATCTTCTCAACCACCATTATCATCAACCGCTTCAGCTGGTAATGTACACAGTGTTCCAGTTTCAAAATATTCTTCTGTATCATTCACAGTACCCGACCAGTTGGAAAAATCTCATCGTGGTTCTATCAGCGCAAGACCTTCTTCTGTTCAGATCAACCAAATGATGCATGATCAACAACAGTTACCATTACACCAACAACAACCTCTATCTCCACATAATCAACATTATCAACAGATACCATCGCATCTATTGGCCCAGTCATTGTCTCATCAACAATCACCAACGTCTCCATCCAACGTGCTGTCTCCATCATCCAGTAACCAACTGCAACAGCACATTCAACACATGACATTACATCATACTGATAGTGTTCATAATAACAAACCATTATCACCACAACAGATTCGTCCGTTGAATTCAAGCTCAAATTCAATTGCAAATCTCCATACTCCTCAATCCGTCTTGAACTCTCCCTTGTATCCATCTTCAAATGTTACAAACTTCCAGATTCATGATCCGTTGAATACAGCAGCTCCTCCTCCTCCTCCAACAACCACTACTGGTACCGCTACAACACCAACAACAAAAGCCAATTATGCTGCTCAAGTCTCTCTATCAAGACAACCATCTCTTTCAAATAACCATCAATCCATTCCAACACTTCCAATCACTTCAAATACTCCAATAACAACTGCTCCAACTACAAGAAATTCTAGTATTGTTAGTTCTTCAGGTACAGCTAACTCTTCAAGACAAGGCTCTACGATTAACAACAACAACAACATCAACAACTATAATCTGAACTCGGATTATATTCAGTTTACTCCACAATCTTTTAATCATTTGGATCATACTATAAGTCCATTGGGTCATGAAAATAGTAATGTTAATATTAATAACAACTCTTCATCTGCAAATATCGATTCAATAATCAATCAAACTTCTCCAATGACAATTGATAATAATCAATCAATATCAAATAAAAAATTGAAAGAAAAACAGACAAAAGCTATAATTAGTACCCCAACTGAACAGGTTCCATTTTATGAATTTTTCCAAAAACAAGATGATCAAAAAATTCATATTCTTATTGGTGCAACAGGTTCAGTGGCAACTATAAAAGTTCCATTGATCATTGATAAACTTTATAAAATATTTGATCCATCAAAAGTTTCAATTCAACTTGTTGTAACAAAATGTGCTGAACATTTCTTGAAAGGTTTGAAAATTTCAACAGAAGTTAAAATTTGGAGAGATGAAGAAGAATGGTATGGTTATAAAAAGACTGGAGATGCTGTATTACATCAAGAATTGAGAAAATGGGCTGATATCTTTTTAATTGCTCCAATGAGTGCAAATACGTTGGCTAAAATGGCTAATGGTATCTGTGATAATTTGTTAACTGCAATCATTAGAAGTTGGAATCCTCAATATCCAATGTTGATTGCTCCAGCAATGAATACTTTTATGTATACTCATCCTGTCACTAAGAAACATATCAATTTTATAAAAGAAGAATGTTCTTGGGTTGAAGTTTTAAAACCTGTGGAAAAAGTATTGGTTTGTGGTGATATTGGTATGGGTGGTATGCGTGAATGGAGTGATATTGTTGAGATTTTGGTTAAAAAGATTAAATCTATGAGTTTGAATGAGATTAATAAGAAGCAAAAACCTTATAATCCCGATGAAGTTGAAGGAGATGATAATGAACAGGATGAAGATGAAGATGAAGAGGAAGAAGATGACGATGATGACGATGATGATGATGACGATGACGACGATGACGACGAAGATGACGACGAAGATGACGATGAGGACGCTATTGAGGAAGAAACAACGTCTAGTAATCCAAAACAACATCCAAAACACAATGATGTGATTAATCTAGCTCAAATCAATCGGTCAAAGTCTCCAATACGAACATGAACTGTTCTATGAACAGCTCTTTTAAGAACCATTTGCATAACTTCACACCATATATTATACCACACATTACAAAACTACTATTATTATTATATATCATTACTATGCTTATAATCATTATTTATGTCATATTATACCACAGTATCGTAACGTGTAAAATTATATATCATCACAGCTAGTATAAAGTACAATAAATGGTAAACCGAATATTAATACCATCCATCATAATCATCAAAACTCATAAATTCGTTTATATCAGCTATCAACCCAATCCAATGCTTTAAATTTTCAAGTTGAATTTGGTTTGTTGTAGAATATTTAGAACTATTAGCAGATGATGTAACATTGGACGTTTGATCATCATTTTCAAACCAAGATAGATGAATTGATTTGAATTCAAATTTAAGATGGTTATTCATCTCATTGACTTTAAAGGGTTTCAAGAGACTGAGATAATTCGTTAGACTTATAACTTCATTCAACAATTTTGATAACCTTGTTACAAGATCTTTATTGATCAATAATGAATTGATAATGATCTTACAGATGTTCACAGATTTGACTGATTGTTTAAAGATCAAAGGTATGAATGGAGATATTGCAATTGCATTTGAAGATTTATCAATTGAATTTGTTGTATTCTTAATCATTGATAATATATTTGTTTCAGCTGCAAGGTATCTCTTTATAAGTCTTAGACATTTTAACTGTTGATCGTATAACAGTTCTTCATCAATTTTATCGATATTTGGTTGAGTCTGTAGAACGTCATTGAAGAAATTGATCATTTCATATTTTAACGTCACCAATTCCCAAAACGGTATTGTTATATCATTAGTTCTTTCGTCATTAGTGTTGCTTTTACTATTATCGATTGAAGGTTTATGGAAATTGTCAAGTGTAAACCCAATTTTTTGTTTAAAAGCAGTTGCTATTATATTAACATTATCAAAAGAGGCAGAAGATGACTGATTATCCTTGGATTTTATAAGTTGTTTCCTATTCTTTGCGATTCTGACGAATTTTAAACCAAGGTTTAAATTGTTCTTCATTATATCCAAATTACCAAACGTTGGGAATAGACTGTCAACGACATCATCCTCAAATTCCACCGTACTTGTTGTTGGTTCACCGTGTCCAAGAGCCTGTAACGAGTCGATTATTGTCAATATCACAAATAACCTCTTCAAGATTGAAGAGTAGTCATCGTAGTTATTATTTGTCACTTGTTGTGATCTATCCCAGAACAGTTTAAACACTTTTAATCTATGGAATACACCGATTGTTGTTCTAATGTTTATACCATCGGATATTCCAAGCAATACGATGGAATAACACAACAACACTAATGATATAGATAGAAGTATGATGACATTTTGAGAGAATAATGATATATGAGAATTGATATTCGTTGCAACTTTAAACCAATTTTCAAAAAGTTGATTTATTGAATCCAATATCTTGGAAATTTCATAGTTATAATAACTTGAAACGTCACCTTGACCATATTTTGAATTTGATCTCGTTATTGAAGCTATGAATAGATCGATCGATTGATAAAATGATCTAATGACAAAATTGTTTATCTCTGTGACTTCATTGACCATCTGAGGAGGAGGTGGAGGTATTGTCAATAGAGCTCGTAAAGATTGGTTATTCAACGGTAAGATCGGTAGTGTTGGATGAACAAGTTGGTAGTATAGTTCAATCAGCTGTTGTTGTTGCTGTTGCTGTTGTTGCTGCTGCTGCTGTTGTTCTTGTTGAGCAGTCAATGCCTGTTGATTTGCTGAAAGGTTTACACCTTGTGAGAAACCCTGATTAAAGCTTTTCAGTGAGCTTAGAGATAATGCAGGGCTAGCTGGTGCTGGAGGGAAATTGGCCGAGTTTGATCTACTTCTTATTCTCATATCCACAGAGTTTCTCTGGGATCTTCCCGATACATCATCTTCTGAATCGGAAGCAACTGCAGATGAATCATAGTTGAGCCTTGGAGGGAAGCTAAGGTTACCGTTGTTGTTTCCATAATTATTGTTGAAGCTACCATTTCTTGAGTATCTTGCATCTGATATTGAAGATGAAAGTGAATCGATCGAGCCTCTTCTTTCCAATGAGCCCTGGTAGGGGACCTTGAGGAACAATCCTTGAGGAGCCGCCGACGATTGATCGGCTCTGTTGAAGAAAGAGGATCCTCCTGGCGAGCTTGGTTGAGAGTTGTATTCGCTTACTGGTTGTGTTGGCTGTGTTTTTGGTGATCCATGTTGCTGTGCTTGCTGTTGTTGTAGCATTGATGGATCTGGGCTTCCTGGTGTTCTCAGTGGTACTTTGCCTGTTAGTGAAGTCAATGGCGGTAGAATTATAGATTGAGGATGTTGTTGCTGCTGCTGCTGCTGTTGTTGTTGACTGTTAAAACTCGAAGATCTCGATCTTCCCATCACAACATCAGACACCGAATCGTTTCTGACAAATCCCTTCGTTGGTCCTCTTTTCAATGGAACTCTTTCAAACGAACAATTATCTTTGTTCTTCAGGCAATTTGTACATGGATGTGCAACACTGTTTGAAGTGCTACTAAAAGTAGCATCACACCGTACTTTTTTTCTTCGACACTGTTTTGAATTATTGTTAGTATAATAATGAATGGGATGATATGACAATAACCAGTAGATTATATCAGTAATGTACTCACTTCATCACATGCTCTGGAGACTTTTGATCTCTTTTGATGTTTTTTCTGTTGTTGAACCAGTTGTTCTGTGTTTGCTCTTTTAGCTTCAACATCGCTAGTATTGCTATTTGACCTCACCTTTGACGTTGTCCCTATGGCGGTTAATTTATCTTCATTACTTCCATTGGAATCACCCGTAGTATTGGTAGTAGTTGTACTAGTAGTACCGGTACTGCTAGTTTGTACGTCGTTGTCAATTGATGGGATAGCCGCCGTTGTTGTGTCTTGTTTAACAGATACAACTTGATCTTCAGATCCTTGAAGCATATGTGCAATAGACGACATTGAAAAGAAGTCAGATAGTCAGATGAATCACTCCGTTGTATAAGTCTTGTAGGTTTGGTTCTTATGGTGCCGCCACTAGTGGGTATAACAGACGAAGTGGTTTAATTGGGAGCCAAAGTCGGTTGATATTGGTGACTATGGGTCTAGTTAACTGTTTGATATATATGGCAAGAATCAAAGTATAATCTGAGATGTATTACTCCAACAGTTCTATGTGAGTAACAATTGTGCTTCTGTACTATGTAGGTACAACAATGTGTGTGTGTCCTTGTCTTTGTGTGTACGTTAGCTAGTGACGTTGTTTGTCAGTCAATATTTATTGCAGAGTTATCAGCTTGTGCAAATTATGATCAGTGCAGCAGCAGCGTCAACAGCTTTATTACTACACTAGGTTAAAGTAGATTTCTGGTTTGTACAGTAGTTTAGGCGACGGGTTCTGAGATGTGTGAGACACACACACAAATAAAATCTATTTTTTTTTCCTATTGATGACGTCCCAGCTGGTTCGGCAGAATATTATTTAGCAGGAGCAGCAGGAGCGGCAGCAGGAGCTACAAGCTGCAGCTGGTGCTGGACTAGTGGGAATTAGTGGAACATCCCACTTCTGCGGCGTCTTAGTGATGGACAGGCTACTGCAGAGGTCATTTGAATCATAATATTGAGCTGTTCCAGAGGTGTGCCGCTAGCTGCGATCTTGTGCCCGAGAATTTTACCGCCCAGAGCCAACAGCTATTATTCAGAAGATTTCTATTGAACAGGAAGGCAGCGGACAGCTGGCAGTTGGCGCTTTCCCCAGCCTTTTACTGCCGGCCCACGTCATTATAATTTTTTCCCCTTCTAATTATATGGGGGCCATATAGGAAGATCGTTCCCGTGGGGCCAGTTATAGGCGGGATAGTTTATTTTTGTGTATAGCTTTTTTTTGATTTTTTTTTTCTTGGTGGAGGAGATTTTCCATGGTGGGGCATGACGGCTTATTGTTGAGGTGGGCATCATGAGTTCTTGTTGTTACATCCAAATCCACGTCGATCGTTATTCAGTATGACAGAGCTAAGATCTCAATGGATGCTCACGGCCTGTCACAGCCAATCATGCAGCAGATCATCGATCTGCCCAACTTCACAGTAACTGATATAATCAACTCCAGGTTACAAAAGAGCTAATTATTCGGGCAAAGTACACTTTCACGTACAGCTGAACACTACGCATAGTGATAGTCTTCCGGTATACCCCGCGTTCAAATTCCGTAAATCTCCGGTCTTGTTAATACTACCGGATCTTAACCATAATTCATTCATTCATTCATTCATTTTCTATATAAAATCTGTTTAAGACAACGATCATCATGTCAATATAACTAGTATGTGCAGTATACACAGAGTCTCCATTAAGCAATAGATTTCTTCCGATGATACCGTGGAGAAAACTCTTCACTTGGATTTGGAACATCATCTCCTTCAACTGCATCTCTATATGAAGGAACGTTGGATATATCTCCAAATTCCAATACGTTGTTAGATTGATCGTTGTTGCTATTGCTATTGCTACTGTTATTGTTATTGTTATTAGTTTCATCGTTGTAGTTATCAAAGACAGAATTACCAAAATAATCATTTCTCTGATGTGACAATATTGGTATCGGTGAAGGGATTGCACTGTTTGGATTATCTCCATTACTTATATATCCTCCTTCATGGAATATCATTCGATCATAAACATGTTCATCGTAATTAGGTGGAACATCATCTCTTAAGTTGATTGCAAAATTCTCTCTGTTTCTTGTGGTATCTGAACTGTTATTATTACCATTCCCATTGTTCTGTTGATGATTCATCGACCGATTTGTTTCAAAGAGTTTTTCTTCTTCTTTACGGAAATGTATCTTACCATGTTTATCGAGTACAATCATTCGACCTGACATTTCAACGTTTGGAGATATGAATAAAGAAATTGGTAAATTTGTTCTCAATTCACTCTTTTGACCAGTTTGACAACTTATTAAATTGATTTGAAGTTTTAACTTATGACGAACTTTTATAACATCACCTTTTAAATCACAATCCTGTGTAACTTTTTTCAAATTTGATGGAATATCAATAAATGAATCTATAGATATACGATCATCCAAGATTTTATTTTCCATCTGTGACATTGTACAATCCAATACAATCTGTTCATCATCATAGATATCACCCATTGAACCTTTGAATGCATAATATTGAACCAATTGTGCCCTTATAGGCCCCAATTTTAAACCTTTACAAAGTGGAACCAACAAGATATTAATAGGTGTACTACCACCAATGGGTACAGCTCTTGAAGGTATACTAACTTCGTATTGAACTTTTTCTGGCCAACTTTTACCAATTGATATGGTTTCAGATATTGAGAAATTGTCATTTGATAAAGTTCTCAAGATACGGAAATATTTATATCTCATCAATGGAGCTTTAAACCCACCTCTATCCAAAGTTGCCTCAAATTTATAAAGTATTGAACCAGCCATTAAACCTTCAACCGTTTCTGGTATATCACCTGGTAATATACATTTGAATGGAAGTTCATAATTACCTCCAGGTAAGTTAAAAGATGTTCCATTGTGTACCACTGCATCTTGGAATGGAGTTCCGGAAAATCCATCATTTGGTGCATTTAACGATAATGGAGTACTTGTCCTTATAAGTCTTCTTGTGGGTGTTATTATACCACTATTAGTACCGTTACCGTTACTGTTGGTATTACTATTTCCATCTCCATTTTTCTTTAAATCACGAACTATTCCATTTGAATTGACCAATAAATTATCCCATTGAACTTCAAAGATCACAGATTCTTCCTTTACAGGATTTGAAATGGTTGTATTATCCTGTGATAAAACTTCTAAGAAATCCAATTTATACCTTCCAACCAATTTTAACCCAATTTTTTTAACACTGATGTCTTCTGATAATGAAAATACAACATCTCCACTAATCATTACAGATGGAGAATCATATTGTGAACCTCGTACAACAACGAGGTTTTTATACGTCGATTTGATCCTGAAATCGAAGTAAGTGAGTTGTGATGAAGAAAGTCCCCTTCCTATACCAAACATCAGAGGTGTTTATATGCAGTTTATGTGGTGTGTTGTGTAGTGTTGATGTTTTGTTGATTTGATATATAGAGCAAAAGGCTAGATTTTGATCAATTATTTAATACCAGGATGGATATTTAACTACGGGTGCTAGTTGCACTTCAAACGGATGACAGATGACTTAAAAAGTACGGCGTTGTTACGAATTATTCCGCGAATTTATGAAAATCGGCTTCTCAGAAAGCCGGCGTTTGACGTTTGTCTTTTTTTGTATGTGGGTATGCGGGGCGGCTACACAGAAATATTTACTGAACAGCTTAGTTTGTCATTTCATTATCTATTTGATCTCCAATTCGTTCAACTTCTTCTGAAGTTCGTTAGAGAGTTTCTTTGTCTCTTCGTCCAACTCATCAAAGCCATTCACAGGCTCTTCTGCAAACGTAGATATTCTGTAACAGTGTCTGACGTGCCCTTCAAAATCACCAATGGCAGAGTGTAAACATCTACGGTTATCCCAAAGAACAACGGTTCCAGGTTCCCATCTTGCCCTTAGGTGAAGATCCGGTTGTCCATAGATCTTCTCTTTCAGATATTTCCAGATTAACAACGATTCTTCTTCGTCTAATCCTTCGAATTTTTGTGTAAAATGGCTAAAGAATAAATTCTTCTTTTGTGTAACTGGATGAATTCTAATGATTGGATGTAAAGATTTTGTTGGTGGAGTTCTCATAAATTTATCAGCTGCTTGTCCATTGACATCAGATGCAACGATATTTGAGAAGATTCCATATAATCCATTCAATATCTTTTGGAATCCAGGTGAAAATCTGTTATAGATCTCTTCAGAATCAATAAATAAAGTATCACCACCCGTGTGTGGTCCTTCTAATATACCAAATATTGTTACACCTGGGGTATAGATATCCCAGTTGTTATCGACATGTATACCAGCTGCTCTCTTAACGTTGATCTTTTCCTCTGCAGATCTATAGACAAGATGGAACTTCGTTTCATTCTCTGGTGTTCCGTTGAAAGATGTTGTCCATAATGGTCCAAAATATTCTGCAAATTGTTTGTTAAATTCAATACCTTTATCCTTTAAATCTTGATTTCTAAGTACAACGAATCCTCTTTGTGCTAATAACAATGCAAGTTCATCCTTTGCCTCATTTGTTAATTCTGAAAGTTGTATTCCATTTCTGATCTCCGTACCAAACTTTGGACTTAGATCAATTCTATCAATAGAATTGTCCTTATCATTTGGAAACAAATTTGGGAATGATGGATCGGCAAATAATCCACGATCTATATATCCAGTGTTCTCTGTGATTGCAGGAGATTTATCATTTGGATTCCAAACTGGTAACCATTCGGGATATTTAGACTTTGAATAAGCATCTTTTGGTAACCTTTTGATACCATTTTCGTCAATGATTAGTTTCAATGTAGACATATTGAAGGAGATTTAACTAATAGTTAATTAGTTCAATATATGATAACCAGATGAGTAGATCATGATGGATTATGAATCCATTTTATACCTCCGTCTTTATTTCCTGTCATTATTCATCATCATGTCATATATTGTAATACACACATCTGTGGCTTATTTAGCGTTGACGTATAATCAATTATTCCGTCTGTTTGTATGGCTTTTTTTTTACATCATCGCCTGAAGAACTGTTTCAGTACATAAAACCGCGATACATAAAAACAAAAAGAGAGAACAATGTGCCACAGCTGTGATTATATTTGGTTATACCGTACGATTTATCTTGTGCAGAGAAGGATGGTATTTGTCACTTCATAATGATTATGTCAGATATTATGAATAATCAATAATGTATTATGAGTTGTTAAATGGGATATATGTGATGACGATAACAAACATTGGCTATTAACTATGGCCCAATGACCACACTCTGAAGAAGCAAAGTAGTCAGATGATACTATAAATCGTGTAACACAGGAGATAGTAAGATGTAAAATGAAGAAGAGCGATTCATGTTGCTTCTCTATCAAATTATTCAGAATTGTTGCATTACTTTGAAGAGACTAGTTCATTGGACTTTATGGTGTGGATTAATGAATGGTATTGATGATGCCTGAAATTAAAGCTAGGAGATCTTTGACCTTGTTCTATATTATCATCATGACAATGTTTCAACTCGACTATCGATAACATCCATAATGATAAAATTGGAGAATGGAGGAAACAACATTTCCTAAAGATATAGAAATAATATGATCGTATTAGCTAGCGGCTACTTGTCACTTCTGACTCCAATTAACGAAATTATGATAAGGCTATGACAATCAAAGTTAGCCCTGTATATGACTGATGTGTTCAAATCTTGGGTGTCATCACGAGTGGTCCCAGCTCTAACTGAATTAACATGTTCGTTTCGCAGTATAATATTTACTTAGCAAAATACGCGCACAAGCGGTATTATAACGGCCAGATACATTGAATTTGATGGTTCTGTGGTGCTATAAATTAATAATTAACCTACATACATATTGCTGGTATATGGTTTCTGACTTCAGTACATCAGCTGGCTCAATGTCATGTTTAATTCAATATGTTATCCCCTCACATGAACATGAATTGGTATTTTTAACGGTCTGCTAATGCAAGTTGATTACTATTGATATCATGGTCGCTTATAATTACACCAGTCGTATTATAAGCTAATTAATTCAGGGCAAAGGGCTATAGCTATGCACTATCATAACGGTCATTTGTTCTTTATTTGAGCTTACTCTTTTAGAAGTTCATTGCAAGTGACTAATATTGAAGAAATATACGACCAGTTGATATGTCAAACTCGTAAGAATGATATAGCTAGTTGTCCATAAAGTGACTGTACAGCCTTTAGTATATAAGTATCGGCTGATGCATAGGTCTACAATATGGTGAGCTAAGATGAAATGTAACAAACCTATATGACGTAGCTTGTGGGGTGCTATTCGCAATATTTCACGGCTTTAATGGGAGATTACTAGAATTCCGTATATATGAAAGTATACGTATAATACACCTGAGTACTACAGCTATGAATGGACCAATACGTCCAACTGGTCCAGCATATTAAGCTGTCGACAATAATTAGCCTCCGTGATATGAATTCTACTGCTTTTCCCGGGCGCCCAGGCTATATCAAAAAGATGTTCCAGCATGAGCAGCTGTGAATTTGGTGATGATCATACTGTTCATGCTGCAGCTGGGCAAAATTCCAAATTTGTTGTACAGGTGCAACATAAGAGTTACATGGGAATTATCACCTAGTCAACGTAGTGCAAAAGTAAAACCACTGTCTATAACAGATCGCGTTACACGCTAAGTCTGCGTATCAAATCTTATAACAATGTACGCGCAAATGTGGAGAAGCACCGCTTCTAAACTGGAGAGCCTGTCGACCCATTCATGATTACTATCATCATGCTAAATCATGCACCCCAGTTTTCCATTTGTTGGACTGGAACGAACGATGAACATGATTTATCATAAACAGCTTTGTGCTAAACATGATTAATAGATCGTTCTGCAGCTGGCACCAAACTGATTTTTTTTTGTGTCCAATTTAAGCGCTAAAAAAAGCTAAACTAAACGCTCCGCCAGATTTTCTTGCCCAGTTTAGCCGCCCTGGCCACTTTGGCTGCGCTTAAACTCTGAGCGCGCTTAAAAGTTTCACCGAGCCCACTCTGGGACGGTTAATTTCACAGCGCAATGGGCGGCGGCTGTGTAACCCATCGGACATTTCATGCACCCCAGAAATAAAATCTTTTGGGGCATCTCCTCTCATGAGAGATCATGCATTTTAGGCCAGACTTTAGTTAGTATAGCGCAGTACCTATCTGGCATACCACAACATACTAATAGAACCGCCAGCACCACTTCGATCGACGCGTGCACTCTCCATATGCACCCCAGACTGCGTCTGTATCATTCCTGCACCCCGGGTTCATGGAGAGTCGCTCTCTACATAAATAGTTCATAAGATCCTCAGATTTTAAACTTTCTTCTGTTCTCTTTTTATCTCCATCATCCAAACAATATAACAAACCAGAAACAAACACTACCACATTAAATAACACACGATGTCTGATTCTGGTTCACAATTCAGCGCCAGCCCAAGCTCTGACGTTAGAAAGCAAACTGTCGTTGATAACGAAGAACTTGCTGCAAGAGTCGCCGAGTTGAATGACTCACATCTTACAAAGCTCCAAGCTATAAGAAAATACCCATATGCTGCGATCTGTATCGTTATCATGGTTTGGACTTTGATTTGTACATCATTTGAAAGTCAAGCTGGTGGTATCGTTGTCTCTGTTGAACAGTTTAGAAAGCATTTTGGTGTTGAGTTTGAAGGTGGTTACGTGATCGAGGCCAAATGGCAATCTGCATTTTCTGGTGTTCCCTTGGCTTCACAAATCGTTGGACAATGGTTCTCTTCTGAAATTTGTGATAGATTTGGTAAGAAATGGGTCATTGTTGGTGCTCTTTTAACCTCATGTGCATTTATCGGTATGGAATTTGCAGCTACTGAGATTAACTTATTCCTTGCTGGAAAGACGATGAATGGTCTTTCTTTAGGTATCATGCAACCAGCTGCCGTTTCATATGTCTCTGATATTGCTCCACTTATCTTGAGAGGTGCAGCAACTGCAGGTTGTAACATGGCTTTTTCACTTGGTCCACTTGTCTGTTTCATCATCAACTATTCGATGAGTAGTAAAGGTCCTGATGATGCATGGGCATATCGTGCACTCTTTGCAGCCCAATGGGGGTTTACAGCTGTTTCTATTGGATTGATTATGCTTGTTCCAGAATCACCAACTTATTATATCCTTCATGGTAAATATGAAAAAGCTAGAAAATCATATCAAAAATTATTGGCTGATGATATTGCAGTTGAAGAACAGATTAACATTGTCAAGATGACCCTTGAAGAGGCAAGAGCCATTTCTAAGAATACAACATTTGTTGATATTTTCAAAGGTTTAAATTTGAAACGTACATTTGTTTCAATTTTCCCATTCATCGTTCAACCTTTCAGTGGTGTTGCATTCACTGCCAACTACACAGCTTATTATTTCCAACTTTCTGGTTATGACTCTGCAAAATCTTTTAAATTCACTTGTGGTGCACAAGCTATTTCACTTGGTGGATGTATCGGTTCGATTTTCATCGTTGATCGTATTGGAAGAAGACCAGGTATGCTTGTTGGACTTGGTTCATTGATTGTTCTCAATTTGATCATCGGTGGTTGTGGTTCTGCAAAGGACAACTCTGGTGCTGTTGATGCAACTATTGGTTTCATGATGTTATACGGTGGTCTCTATAACTTATTTGTTGGTGGTATTGCTTATCCAATTGCAGCTGAGAATCCAACTTCTGCATTAAGAGCCAAGACCATTTCTTTTGCCCTTGTGTGTACGAATTCTATCGGTATGATGTGGTCTTTTGTTCTTCCATATATCTTTAATCCAGATAAGGCTAATCTTGGTGGAAAGACGATGTTTATCTTTGCAGGTACATCTATTATCTGTTGGGCAGTTCTTTATCTTTGTCAAACTGAGACCGGTGGTAGAACTTATGATGAAATTGATGAACTTTATGCTGCTCATATTCCATTAAGAAAATTCAAAGGTCATATTACAAAGACAAGAGCTCTTGAAAATGAGAACGTTGTATTCAGTGGTAAAGTTGAAGAATCTCATGTTGAGAATACAGAGGGAGTTTTGGAGAAGCAAGAAGTTTGAATCTGCTCTTTTAGTCAAAAAAAGTTTAGCACAATCACTACGTCGTCTATATTCATATATATACATGATTTGTATTTACGGTTTACCATATTATAATTAATTAATGCTTTGTTGAGTTTTGGATATAATCTAAATCCGTATGGTACTTGATGTAATATTGTAGAATAGTATAGCTCATCACGTGATCTGGCTATGTGATTTGAATTTCCTTCTCTCTGAACTGTAATACTGTAGTATAATGGGTCATGAAATATGAGGTACGAAGATAAATGAAGAGACATATAATTCATTCATTTAGCTAAAATATATACTATGTATATGCAACATATTAACCATTGTTATATTAAGCATTAGTAACAGCAGTCTTCTTAACATAACCATCATACAGTTGATCCAAAGGTTTATATTTCTCAAGGACAAAGAACAATGGTTTATCCGAATACTTGTAATCCATAACACCAAATACAGAATTGTTATCAATTTTTTTAAAAGTATCATTAACTGCTAAATCATCATAAAACATTGAAGCAGTTACATCACCTCTAAATCTTATCAAATAGTCATCTGAATGTCATAATATCAGGACAATGACTAGCAATTAACAGTTGAGAACTATGTGGGGTAAACTTTCAACATAGCACAGTTACAATGGATTGATTCAATATAAAACAACCTAATTCTATCTCATACATCCCAAAACTCATATTCAATCAATCAGCACATCAAAATGACAGTTGAAGAAGAACTACACTACGATCAATCGATCTATCCAGATCAATTTCTTGTGGGTGAAACCACGGGTAAAGGTTCCATCACCAAGTACTACCAGAGAAGAACATTTGTTCAATACTATACACTGGTGATTGCTTCTCTATTTCTGTACAAGTATACAAATATTGGTTATCTCAAGGCTGGTTCTCTTGGTCTTATTTTCCCCGGTGGCTCATACCTATACAACCCAACTCTGTTGAACTGTGCTCTTTTCGTTTTAACTTTTACCCTGATCCCCGTGACTTTCTTCATTTGGTTTGCCTCGGGTGCAATTGCAGCTCCATTATCAATCTATATCTTACCAATATTCCTTGGTGCTTATTTCAACAGAGATGCAACAAATGCGTTCCAATACTCTCCACATCTCGTTGGTTCAATTGCTGCTATCTGTATCATATCTCTCTATATCGTTGGAATAAAGAGTTCTAATGCTGCAGAAGAGAAGAAGAAATTGAGAAACACATACATCCCAAGATATCTAGAAGATTTACAAAAAAAAACTCATATTCCTTATGATCAACGTGAATTGGATTTGAAAACTTTAAGATTTGTTCAATGGTTTATGGAAGTTGGTTTACAAGACCACGATGACTGGACAAATTTTAATGTATTGGATCAATTTCAAACCGCTTCTTTAAGATATCAATTATGGGAAATTTGTTATGCATTATCCTGTTATCAAGCAATTTATGTTCCATCTGTTCGTGGAAAAGTTTCACAAGCTCAAAGAAATGTAATTGAAAAATCTTTACAAGAAAGAGTTATGTACTATTGGAAATGGGAATCAATGCTTGGTAAATTCTCATTGGATTGGGATCCAATTAAAAAGGATAACATTATGACAAGTGGATACATCTTAAAGGCCCTGAGTCTATATACAAACAATACAGGTGATACAAGATATACTGTTCCTGATAGTATGACGTTTGAAGTTACCAAGAATTCCAAATATGAATACGATATCCATTCAATCAACAAGTATGTCTTGAGAAATTGGAAACAACATCCTTTTACCATCTTCCCATGTGAACCAAATTGGAATTATACTGCTTGTAATTTCTATGCAACCGCTGGTGCAATTGCTTATGATCGAGCTTTTAATCAGAACAACTTTGAACTGGTGAGAGAAAACTTCATCAAATCTGTCGAAGAGAATATGAGTGATGAATCTGGTTCCCTTTTGGCTATCAAATCAACTTTTACTGGTTTTACAATCCCTGGTATCGCTGGTGCTAGTGGTGAAGCTTTTGCAACTTTGGATTCATGTGCTGCTGACCCTGTTGTCGCTGCAAGATCTTGGATCACTCTAAGAGAAGAATCAATCGAATATGATAAGAGTACAAAGAATTATAAGTTGAAGAATTTAAAAGGTTCAGATTTTATGGATATTGGTAATTATACAAATCATATGGCTGCTCCAATGGCTCAATTTGCTCCAGTGGCTGCAGAACATGGTGATGAAGAGATTAGATCCAATTTTTTGGAACAAATTGATAAAATTACACCCATTGAAACTACAAAGACCGGTTCTTTTCATAATAAAGGTTTATCTATATGGTTAAGTGGTGCTGCTCTTATTGCAAGACTTTGCAGATATAGAGATTGGTCTTATACAATTAAACATGGTTCTGCAAGACAATGTTTGAATGGTCCTATCTTGGATGAATTTGATATGACAAACGTCCTTGTTGCTAGAGCTTATTCATTCAATGGTAAAGATTTGGATTTGGTTCTTTATAATGGTAGAGCTCCAGGTATTTTCCCATTAGGATTTGCTCAATTAACACCTGGTCAATCTTATTCTACATCTAGTGGCGGTGCTTTCACTGCTGATTCTAATGGTAAAGCTGTTATTGAAGTTGAACTTGATGATAGGACTTCGGTTTATATCCAAGAAGTTTATTGAACTATGGTACTTTTATATGCGATATTTTTGGTTTCTTTTAATACAGTGAGTTTGTAGATCGGACTTTTCTATCGCTTGTTCCTGCATTGAGATAAAATTCCTGTATGTTGCTGGAGAATAAATTATGCCCACCTTAACTATTAGCGATTCTCAACAATAGAAAATTAGCCCCGCTGTAATTCTGTTTGCCACAGAAAATCTTAGCAGACGTCAAATGATTTAGTTAATTATATAGACAATACAACACAATTAGTGAGCAGATCAAGACATAAGTTGACAAAGAAATGGGCACGTCTAATAACTCCTTGAATAAACTAACCAAGATTAGGGATTCTCTACAACAGATATATAGGAGACAGTCATCCTATAACTTCGGTTTCAAGAATCGTCTCAAGCTAAATGGCAGTTCTAATTTTGAAGAATGGAAAGAAATGATTATTTCAAAATCAAAAGAGTTGGATTTTGGTCTCAGTGTTTATTTGGAACATGGAAAAGACAGAGACTCTTTCAATTGGGCCTCTTTGGGTATAAGGTTCTCAAATAATGATGATGTCGAATCTATCAAGTTTAAAACAAGAGAGATCATTGACCTATATGAAATGATTCTTCAAAAATTGATCATCTCCAGCTCTACAGAGACAGTTTTACAAGCTATTTTTAACAGTGGTAAGACTGGTAGTGATTTGTTTTATTATTTGGAAAGCATCTATGATGAGAGTGAAACTGATCCGATGCAGATGTTGGAGATTGTGGTTGAGATTCTAAATTTGGAACAGGAATCTTTAAGTTATGATGGGACTGATGCAGAGATTTTGTTAGAAGCTTTTGATCGTGATGTTTTGAGGAAGATAAGTCATGAGAACTTATTAGGTTTGATAATGCTAGCGTACTTTCCAAATGCTGCTCTTCGTGAAAAGATTCTTTATGCAGCAGTCAATGAGAATAATAGGTCTTTTCTGGGCTCTGATCATAACATTGGAACTGATAGAGCTACTATAACACGTTTAATCAAGATCTATGATCTTGAGTCTTTTTTCGAGACAAGCTTTACGAAAAGAAGCCGTTCTAGGCGTGAACAGATTGTGAGATGTTACAAATGTGGTAGAGCTCGTCACACGTTTCGTGAGTTCACTGCGACTGAAAATGATCGTCTGGAGCTTTCTAACAGCTCAATCGGAGTCTGTTTCATCTGTGTGCTTGTCCTCGGATACTTTTGTAACTGGGGTCAATAATGAGACTTTGTGTTGTATATACCTTTGCTTTCGACGTAGCTTCGCGTGCTTTGCTTAATTTTGACATTGACAGTTCTCGTTCCAGACGTGTCAAATATTATTTTTGTACTCCTGTTATCTCCGATCAGTACATAAATGTTCCTCCTGAGGCCAACAGAAAAAAATGCCGACTTGTAAAGTGTGGCCCTTACAAGACACCGGTCTATTGTTCGAAATAGGGCCGCTGCAAAATTACATGACGTAATCGTGACAACAATAATTACATTACAATATCTATAAGGTACCATTATATGATCTGATTAAAAAAAGTTGCTATGGGAATGTATATCCTAATCAACTTAAGCTAAGAATCCATTTGGTTTTGGCTTATAACACTCTTCCAAATACTTAATTTCATCATCCTCCAATGTAACATCTGGAGCATAAATATAATCGTTCAATCTCTCAACTTTCGAGATATCGACAATTGGAACTGCACCTTTTGAAACTAACCATGCAATAGAGATCTGTACCATCTTGGCATTCTTCTTTTCAGCCAATTCCTGGACTCTATTGACAGTGTTGATATCAGCAATACGAGATTGATCATTTGCAATCAAAGGTGGAACGAAGGAAGACAATGCCTGGGTTCTAAAGGTATATTCAGATTCATCCTTTGGAACTGGTCTTGCTAAAGAACCACCTGATAATGGAGAATATGGAGTTAAAACAACACCTGTGTTGTTACAATAATAGTTCATCTCATATTCGTCTTGTCTATCCAATAGATTATAACAAGATTGCATATTAACAAATTGATGCCAGTTGTATTTCTCTGCAATTGATTGTAACTCGACAAATTCAACAGCTCTCATAGAAGAAGCACCAATGTAGCGAGTATAGCCTTGTTCAACAAACCAATTCAATGTTCTCATAACCTCCTTCTTTGGTACAGAACCGTCCAATCTATGGATCTGATACACATCGATATATGTACCTAATCTTTTCATAGAACCTTCAATGGCATCGACAAGATGCTTTCTAGAGAGACCACTCGAATTGACAACATCAACTTTAACACTCTCTGGTTGATGATGCAAAGTGAATTGTGAAAAATCAGGCCCCTTTAATTCATCAATAACCATAAAACCTTTTGTAAAGATCACAACAGTATGACGTGGGATATTGTATTTTTTCAAAAATTTACCCAATAAAATTTCCGATTGTCCATTAGAATAAGCATCTGCTGTATCATAAGTTCTAAATCCATGATCATAAGCTTTTTTCAAAATGGTAAATACTTTTTCTTCATCATCTTCACTTGTTGGAAGGAAACTCTTTGAACCAAATTGCATTAAACCCAGGATATACTGAGAGACTTTGATACCAGTATTACCAAATTTGACCCAAGGAATGATCTTTGTTGATTCGATTGATTCGGACATGATTGTTATGGTATGACTTATAGAAGAGCTGGAAGTAGATTCTCTAATTGCTGATGAGATTATTGCTGGATCGAAATAAACACTTCACAAATGATGGAATAACCGTTCTAATTTATAGTTGAGAACCATGGCACTGGCATTTTGACCAACTGTAAGAAACTCTCAAGCTCATGCATCAACTGGATATTACACTAATATAGAGCTGAGCCTCTGAGTGGTGTTGTTTCAGGCTTTTGAGTTCTTGTTAATTTAACGTTTACGTTGTTAGTTTCGATAGAATGATGATGCACCTTAAGCCCGCAAATTCCGCAAACATAGCAACGACATAAGAACAGATAGCAGAATAAGCAGATGGTGGACATTTATCATGCAAGTTCGGTACCCAAATACACGAGGAGCTGTAAGACGGGCATGGTCGGTGAAATATTGGCGGGAATATTCGAATATTTAGTCCCATCAAATGGATTTAGCGGCTGTATTGGGGCAATTTTGATATAATAGTTTATCCGCTGATTCATGGCTGAGTGTGCTATATCAAAGCTTTGGTTGGATAGCAAATCGGCCAATGTTAACCACTCGAACTTAGACTGTAGATTATCCACTCTATATCAATCAATGAGTCTTGAGTCATTATACGGAGTCAATAGATTAGAAATGATAATTGGTACGTATGATGTAGGGCTTGAGATGACGTTCGATCCAATCAAGAAATGTGTCGTATTAGGGGGCAGTGGTATTTGGACAGTTTGAGACCCAGTGAATCTGTTACTGTATCAATCAGTGCCCCACTATGATCCATGATCGAATAGTATATGACCTTGATCATCTGGTGTGAGCATAGCGTTGATCTTGTCGATGATTATAAATTGATAAATACGAAGCTTGTCTGTCGGACTGTTTTTTTTTTCTTTTGCTCCGGCCAATCGATAAGCGCGTCCACCGTTATGGGGCACTGGCTCCCTCCACGCACCATGAGAATTCCCCGCACTAGAAACACAGCCATAAGCTTTACACATTCTCATATATACAGGGTAAAGCAATTGAAGCGGATATAAGTCTTTTACATACATGAAAGAAAGTGGCCAGTAATGAGGAAACGTGAGATTGTGATAAGATGAGCAACGCACTGAATGACGAGCTTCGTGTACCATATGGAATGTATGAGAGACATAGTTCTAGTCATCAACTGAGATCAACTATCAACAATCAATACTATCCTTCTTGACCCAACACCATGAATATCTAGCTCTTTCAAGGAACTATAATGGATACAGCTGTATCATAACATCGACTTGACTGCATATGGGAGTATACGGAATGAAGTATTCAACGACAGAGAGATATTTCAAGTGAGATATTAAGTGATGTTGAACGCCACACTGAATTCAAATCTGCAAGTAAGGGCCATACTGATAAGCGTTATCTACTTGCAACTGTTAGTACTTTGGTATTGGAGGGTATTCCTAGAAGTGTATTAGAATGGCTTCTCCCAATATTTTAAAATCTCAATCACGTGTGACATGAAATACAAGAAATGGTCGTCATCGAATAACAACAGTAGTCCAACAAGATACTAAACTAGCCAGTATTATCATGGACGAGAAGCTACTATTTTGAGGTGCTAAGTCTTGATGCTATCACTGAAAGCTGGCTGAAGTCTCATGTCTGAATATACATACTATTGGCATATCACGTTCAATGTCAATTACCAAATATGAAGTCACACTACTCATAATGATCACGATTTAGTACATATCTGCTATATTTGCGTTGTATGTGAGAACTGAACTAGAGCTGGAACCATGTACAAACATGATGCTACCCATTGAAGGAGCTAATATTACTCTTAATCCATCGTACTGTGTCAATCACTCAACTCAATCATCGTGAAAGACCAGAATTATACAGATATCATCACATAACTGTACTATCAGAGTTCGAATGTTACCAGTAATTGAGTATAACTGGTTATCTGTTGGATTGCTATCATTAGGCTGTTGCACATAGCCATTGACTTTGTATATGGAAGGAATCCATATTTGAAGGCACACATTTCTAGTCATTCACTACATATATGATATTGACATTCGTTCTTTTGGCTCAATTGATATCCGGTAAACTTGGAAGTTCTTATCAACCTTATAAGATACAATTTTCAGATAACATTTATTACTCTGTATAAGACAACATAAGAGAGGAAGTGATCAACAACTGAAAATTTGACACATGATGTATAAGGCGACACTGACTGCTGACCAAGATGGTAACAATGCTTCAACAATAACTTAGCTCGATATCTACAATACTCTGTCTACCTATATCTTGTCTGATCATTGAGAATACTCTTAGAAGTTCATTGACACCATGCTGGTAATCGCTAGATCACACTTTCGTACTTTTCTAAAGTCTCAGTCAAGTGACATTATGAATATTAGAGGAACATCAGTATAGTTTAAGAAGGTAGGCATATCGACAACTGATATGCAATTTCTCTTCAAAATATAATCTGAACTTGTTTTCACTCCTTGGTCTCAATATCATTATTTAATTGCTGTGCTAATAGTAAAAGAAGAGCATGAACTAAATCACTTGTACCACGCTAATATATCAACAAGCAATACTCAGATTTATTGAAATCACTATGATATACAGAAAGACAACGAATTGTATCATCACTTGTGTCTTTAATTACTATCAGTTTGACTGTTGGTAAATCTCAAAATACTGGTTGTCCAAATGAATGTCACACTATCAGCATCTCAACTTAGCCTTAGTGAAGTATCAAGATCAAACCATTATATCCATACTACTATACTATCACTTTGATAATTACCCAAGGAATTGATAACAGCTGGCTATTTGTTGGATCCATCATTTGGAGGGATGTATTGACTTATCTGTTGTCAACTTTGTACATGGAAGGAGTTTTTACTCGAAGAAAGACGTTTCTATTTCCATGTCATCATATCAAATGGAGAGATTATGGTGCTGAAAAGAATATATCAATGGATGTAGCTACTACTCTCACTCGGTCAGATTGGTATTACACAGAACTGGGTACGAGTACCATTTTCTATCAATACAATCAATATCATCATACGATATATACTATGATATCAAAGGTATCACTGATGGAAACTACTGTGACATAATGCTATGAGACTGTAAGTTATATCTGGATAAGCTGAACTTGTATCAGAGAAGGACAATAAATTCATCCCGAGAGGTATACAATTCATGGGTATTACACATATTGCTAATCAGAAAGTATCTTTACAGTGATATATCAACAAGTGATGTTGTCATTTATATAATAGAGAACCAACTATCAAACTTTAGAGATATGAACTACATTGCATTTTTTGATTATTTCTTCGCTACTGAGTGATTGATTCAAGCTTCAAGATCATCAGTCTCTTTTGAACTCTTCAAAGGCCAGATAATGTTACACAAACACAAAAGCAACAAATAGCGTCTTAATGAGTACAACACAATATGGGACATCCACAATTCATGGTCTCATGCAAGAGAATCAGTTGAATAGTGCAAGATGTTACTAGCAATGAATTGGGTTTGTGGATATCATTTTTGTGGCTAAATCCATGATATGTAAAACTGGATATCATAACTGACACCAGTCTATTTTACAAAGACAACACTAGCTACCATATTAACATCATATGATTAACTGTTCCCCATCAACTATATCACCATCAAAACTGCTACTCAACTCAACGTTGACAAATCATCGAATACGGCTGTAAAAATAAAACTTGAAGTGATTTAAAGATGGATGATTACCACTTTCAGCGTATTCGCCATCGACGCAGATTGGACAGGAGACACGATAGAACGAGTTTGTCGAATAGGATCAAACAAGGACTAATAAGTCTATCCATTGAGCACCCAACTGCTTCCTTGATTATTATCTTGATGATTTTCTTCTGTCTTAATTATATGGTGATGGAGTTTTATAACTATTTAACTAATGAGACTTCATTAAGCCGACCACCAATTATTATTCCAGCTTATGAGAACTTACACATGTCTATGGTTGAGTTAATGGCTGTTTTTCTTCAGTGGTATATCTACACAGTATACGTCCAAAATTGAATCTACATCATAACTATCACATAACTCACATCACAAATCAAACCACCAGCTATAAAATCTTACCCCATGTCTTGAAATCTTTACACTTGACTAGAAACCATTCACTACATCTTACATTATAACTTACACTACATCTTGAACTACACCATGTTATTTCACCTATCTATACACCATCTGTCTACTATCAGTATATCTAACACATTGAAATGACTCTGAATACTCATGTATGTATATTTCTTTAAACTATATTTATAATATATTTATAATATACTGATGTATTCTTTATCTGCGCCTCTCATAATCATCTTCAAACATAGTATACTCATACATTTTTCTTTTCATATCATCTTTTCTTAAAATAGTAAAACTAATATCATCTTTCTTTAACGTTGGATAATAATCCAATGCAACAGAGATTGAAGTTTTACCAAAATCAGGAACAGTGATAGTACCAAAAGGATTATGTTTCATATAAATGTCAATATTTGAGAGTAATGGAGCATCAAAGATAAACATATCATGTGCTGAAAAATCCACATCCAATTCAAAGAGGAAAAAAGTTAATGACCTAAGATTTGGACATTCACATGTATAACCAATTTGCCATATATGACCTGTTTTATTTGCCCTTTTAGACCAATTGAACAAGATTCTTAATTCTTTTAGATTGATTAGAAAATCATAACAGTTGAGAACGTTATACCAATCAGAGAAATATCTTGGAAGGAAATAATTGAATGTTGCTCTTTCGATTCCTTTCATAAATTTCAAGTTAGATGCAGATGGTCTATTTGTATGGAAAAATTGTGTATCAAAACCTGTATGTGCTTCAAGAATAAAAGAAACGTTTTGTAACTTTTGTGTAGTTGTAGTATCTTGAATTATGGAGATGTTTTCAATATTTGAACCATTAAAACAATCCCCAGTAAAATCAAGTACAAGGGTCTTTAAATTTGGAGCATTTAATTCAACTTTGAAATGTAAATCTTTATTATTATACGTTGATATTCTTTGACCATCTGAGAATAACAATTGAACGATTTGAGCATCTGTTGATGAATTAGCAATTGATTCAATACCTTGCATTAATAACTTTTCACATGGGAAATGCTTGTTGGATATCTTGAAAAGTGATCCTTTCTCATAGATATCAATAAGATCAAAGGAACATGAATCTGCAAATTGTAAATTTTCCATTAATTGAGTAACATTACCAATATAACCGTCATTAATAATTCTCAAATCAGGTTTGTTTATCCTTTTATAAGGTAATAATTCACCATTTGTAATCAATTTGAATGGACCAGATGATGATGATGTACAATTTTTTAAATTTATAATATCGACAAATGAAAGATCAATGACAAGTCCCTGTGGGAAATCTTGTAAACATATCAATGCATATTTTATGATTGTTTGTCTAACCAAACTAAATTTTGGATATCCAATTGGAACCAAAGTTGAATGTGAACCAATTGAATTTATAATTTCATTCATTTGATATAATTCATGTAAATGTCTTAATGATAGGTTTTCAGCTCCCACTTGGAAAGGTTCATGATATATCAAATTATTCGAATTTGAAAGATCAGAGATAATTTCATCTGTATTTATCCTTTTCAAAAGAACACCATTTGGAGATTTGAGATGCATTAGATTATAACTAACGTATTTAGTTATCTTGAATCTATTGTTTATCTTTTGATATTTTGTTGTATTAATACATTGTCGGTTATGATCTCTAGTAGGTTTCTTAATCTTCATGACATTACCACCGATATTTCTAATCTTAATAGCACATTTACTTGACAGAGGGAATAAATTTCTTAGAGCAGTTCCAAATTTAACCGTAGATGCCTTTTTAATCGATGCCTTCACGGTTAAAGCACAATTTCTAACAAAAGATGAATAACCTGATTCCTTTATACCCAGAGAAGAAACTCTGTAAGAATCAAGCTTCTGATTGAACAGATTAAGACCCTGTGTAGCTTCTATGAAGTTCAAAAGATCATTGACTCCACATAGTTTGATATGTACAAAGATTATCAGTTGAACTTCAGTTGGAAGATCCAAGAACCCTAGTGAATGATTTGACTGATTGGATAATGAATCCAGAGATTGGTTCTGATTGAAGCGGCTCATTATTTGTAAGCTTCCAATGGTGTAATATCAACAGTTGATGCTTGATTCATTGAGTAAGATATCTTCCAGGAGGTTTTTTTATTGTTTTATATTCAAATCCAAACATGAGATGTTTACAGATGTTGTAAACAACTTGTGTAAGGTCATCTTGGTCCAATCGAGAAGAGTACAACTCAGCGGCAACATTTCGCTTCGCTTATGCACTCATAGTCCATCAATGTAATGCATTAAAGCTCATACTTTCGGATAATTCTCTTGGGTTGTTGCACAAGGATGTGGATTAGTGGTTGTATACCAAGCACCTTGTAGGATAATGAGAAGATGAATTGTAAACAACGCTAGTGATCTTTTTTATAGTACAGAAATTTAACAAAGTTTAGAAAGATGTGCCCCAACCGCTAAATTGACTATCACATCACGTGCGATATAAGTGAACACAATGAACTGGTTATACAATAACCCTTGGTATTATGATCCATTTAACAACTACGACTTGGAAGATCTTGACATAAGTGAAACTAACATTATGAAATTTAACTAGAATATATACACAACCTCACTGAAGATCATCGAACGATGAGAAATATGTACATTTATCCAATAAATCTTCTTCATCCATCACATTAAAGATATTAACACTTTCTTTGTTTAACGTTGGATATGCATCTGTTATACAGTTGATATCCCCTTCAATGAGCTGCTCGCAAATCAAAGAATCTCTTTCTATAAAGAGATTCAATGATTCAAGATTTGGAGCATCAATCACAGTCAATTCTTGAAATGTCACATCACAAAGCTTTGAGATAAACATTGATAATGTTTTCAAATTTTTCAATGTAGTGGTCTTTAGAGGTTGATCCCATGAGTATTCTCTATGTATTGAATTCTGGGAAATGTTTATCCTTCATACGATATAGTGAATGTTCTTAATGATTAACCTTAGATGATATGGTGTCTATATCAATATCGTGATAAGTTGAAAGCGATTTCATCGCGTACCCAAAGTTATATTTATATATTGAACCATCAGTGTTACCTGTGAGATCTTTACAATTGGGCCATTGTATCTGTCAGAGCTTTAAAGTAATGATCGCCCGTCGTAGTACCTCGTTGAGAGGTTTATAAAATTTTGTTGATCATTCCTAATGTTTTGTTTTTCTTATCTTACATAGCTGGGGTAAGAGGCAAAAAAAAGTCTCACTTATAATAACAAAATGCTCACACACCGCTAAAGCTGCAACGTAACAGGGGACTCAACATCCGATTTATATGACTAAGCCACACGTTGATCACAGAGAGTAATAAGACCTCCAATGGAGCCACTCGATTGAGTGTTATCCTAGTGTCTTACATGTGGTTGAGCAAAATGCTATCTGTGGGGTGAAATGATGCAACAGAGTGACCTATGGAAATGTTTAGTTGTGCAGTTACATGTCACAAACATGAAAATACGAGCCAATTTGTTTGAATCGTCGACATACACTTTTGATTGTATAATAACGTTGTGTAAAATGTGATCTTTGGCTGTTAACAGCTCATGAAGCTTTTATGAGAGCTGTGGCGTATGATGATAGCAGCGAGGTATTGAATAGTGAGAATCTGTGAGTAAACCATCGAAAGAAGAAGCATAACAATCATATCTTATGGTTTGTAATGAGCTAAAACAATATATAGCTGTGTTGTTCCTAATGCCCAAAGCAGAGACGGAGGTTGTGGTAATGATGATATGGTGGAAACAAGAGAAATGACTGAAAATAGTGATCTATAACAAGATTTAGCTGTGAAGTTGAATGTTTCAAGGTAGAGAAACGAGCCAATTTGTTCGAGTAGTAGACATAAACTGTATCTTGTATGATACTGCTGTGAGTAATGTGATCTATGACAGTTGACAATTGATGAGTCTGTGGTATTTGACGACAACTGTGAGCTGATGAATAATAAGCGTCTATGAATTTCATTCATACAAGAAGGTTTAACAGTGACATTGCTTTTAGTGATCTGATATCAAGTGAAGATGTCCTGTTTCAGTAGCAGGTAGTAGAGATGATGATTCGTTGAGCCGTGATCATATGACATTATTGATATGATATAATTGATGTGATGAAGTGTAATGATAAATAACCACATTTGGCTGCTTTGTTACATACTTCAAAATGAGATACGAGAGATAGTAAGAGTATCCTGCATAATCTCGATTGTATTTGTGGATAAATATGATGCCAATTGATAGTGCTGTTAGATATAATTCATTATTACGTGCTGTCTACCAAAGAGAATTTGTGAACTCCATCGATACAAGTAGTATTAAGTATGTATACAACTGTGGGTATTTCATTAAGAAGTCTTTGGTGGTTAAAATACTGTGAAGGTCTCCCCATTGAAAGCGTACGATTGAGCCTAACTTCTCACAGTGGTGATTAATGCCAAATTGATCAGATGATGTAATCATAAGTGACTAGCAGCATTCTTACTGTAATCCAACGTTTGATCGTGATAATAGTTAAATCAGCGTCCTGGCTTGTGATAGTTGCATTGTTTAAGAAATCAGATTAACTTATATACGTCATTATGTCTGCCAAAGTGTAGTGTTGATTGATAAAGCTTGGATGAAGATGGATGAGTATCAGCAGTTTGATAAGGGAAGTAGCCATATCCTCCGTTCTGAATGGTGAACACTTTGAATCACACGCTCCAGTTTAGTGAAGCCATTAAGTAGATATCACAATACTAAGTATACTCCATCCTGAGACGGGTTGATTTGAATGTTGTATGTTGTTCGGATGATGAATAAGATAATGATGATGCACAGTATGCTGCTATTTTTTTCCTACTGTTTTTATCTGCCAGTCAAAAATTGCGTTAAGAAGCCCCGTCGCACATACTGAAAATTTCAGGCGATAAAAACAAACCAATAAATACTAGCCGCTACACAGCAGGTCTCCTATATAAAAGACAAAGCCATTCAAGTGATTCACGACAATATTACTATTACGAGCTTAGTACTCATCAGATTACTCAAGATATCTGTTAATGCAAATGCTGGAAACTTAGTGACACACATTTCGAGCTTTGGATGCCACAGGATCGTACGAGTGTCTATTTGGTGATCAATCATTCATCAACGTCATATCAATCGAATCATCACAAATCGACATGATCACATTATTCCCATGACTCTTCTACTCTATCACTACACACTTTATGCAATTGATCTTCTATATTTGGTCTCTAGTCCTTAAAGTGATCTTGCTATGGGCTGGTACACTCAATCACCATCTCTGTTTGAGGAATTAAATGTACATGAAGTGACACAATTCTAATAATCATCTACTATCAACAAGCAATATTATCCATCTTGCCTCATTACTACAGATATCTAGTCCTTTCAATGAAGCTTATAGTGTGTAACTGTAGCACACTATCAATTTAGCTGTTTGTGAGATTATACGAAATGGCGCAGTCAACGATACATAGATGTTTTAAGTGACATATTAGATGATGTTAAACATTGGCCACATTGAAGTCGAATCTTCAAGTAACTGCTTCTGCTGATGAGTATAGAGCTTCATGTACTGCTTCACTGTTTGACACTGGAGAATACATCCTTCAAAGCCTATTGGAACGTCATTATCAAGGATTGGTTCCTCACAATATGTTAAACTCTCAATTACATGTATCATGAAATACAAAGATGATTGTCAATGTCAATCTTAATGAAGAACAACAATACCAAGACACGATTTAAACAACCTAATAATGAATTGATCATTGATGGCTTCTATTATAAGGAACTGACTCCAAATTCTACAACTGAGAGATGACTGAAGTTTTATGTCATATAATTGGCCCATTCTAATCAACACTAAGTATCAGATGTTAAGTCTCAATCACCCATTATAATGACTACAGAGTGCACTGCTTCTTGGAATACTGGAACAGAACTAGGTGTGTTGCGATATATGAGCATGGTGTTACACATTGGAACCAAGATTACACTCAATCCATCGATCTGTATCAGTACTCATGTCAATCCCCATGAAAGTCATAAACAGAATATCACCATAACAATAGAACCATCACATAACCAAATCATAATTATCCGAATACCTCAAGTATGGCATCGTTACTTGCCTTTTGTTGGACCGATTTCTTAGTCTACTGTTGTACGAAGCCACCGACTTTGTATATGAAGGCAGTCTATACTTGAAGGCACATATTTCCAATCACTGACTACTGGTATACTGTTGGCATTCGTTCTACTACCACGTTCAATATCCAGTACACATGGAATCTCTTTTCAAGCTTACAGAATACAACTTTGATATTTACCACTCTTCACAAGACGACATAAGAAGGAAGCTATCAACAACTGAGAAATTTGGCACATGGCTTATATGGTAGCACTGAAGGCAGATCAATATGACTATAACGATTCAGAAATAGCTCAAGTCTATACCTACAATACTCTACTCACTTCTATCTTGTTTGATCATCGAGGATACTCTTAGAAGTTCATTGGCACTATGCTGGTAATGGTTGACTCTCATATTCGTGCTATTCTAAAGTCTTAGTCAAGAGACATTATGGATATAAGAAGAACATCAATGTAATTAATGATGGTAGGATTGATGATTTTGAAGAGACAGACTCTACTGCACTAATGTGAACCCACTCTTTTAATACCTGAACGGTAGTGGAGGTTTATATTGTCAAGAAGTGTACCATTTGAACGTTACTGTCAATACCAATAAGTACACTTAGAGCCACATGAGCTTTTACTAGAACACTTAGTTGCAGAGCTTTCGATAACGACATTGAATTTGAGAATATCATTAGAGGTTGAATCTGCTATCAAGTTGTTGTTACTCCCTGAGAGTACCATTGTCATACGTTAATTTTTTAAATTGATACTTAATGAAGACCTTGAACCAAGTCCATCAATCAGAACTGCAACAACAAGCTATACTCACATCAATTGAAAACACCGTGATATACAGAAACATAACGCATTGCATTATTACTTGTGTCTTTTATTGCTATCAGCTTCACTGCTGGTGAGTCTCAAATCACTGCTTGTCCAAAGGAATGTCACTATATCAGCATCCCAACTTAG